>JAWWEQ010050976.1:0-10746 GCA_035583055.1 Torymus tubicola | reverse complement strand
TTTCACTAATTTTTAGTAAAATTTTACTAATTCAATAGTGGAAAACTTGTCCACTATGAAAATTAGTGGAATTTTTATTATTTCAACTTTAAAGAGTAATTATTTAGATTTTAAAAATCTCAAGTATTATTTAAAAACAATAAATAAAACGAGGAGAAATGAGCTTTTATTCACTGGTTCCATAATTAAAAAAATAATTGGTTCCTTCAAAAGTTATGAAAGTTTAAAGTTGAACATCAAGAAGGCGCTGTTTAACTCCTTCAAACTGACACTTAAGTAAAGTGCTTTTACATTTTAATCCAAAGGAATCAAGATTTTTTAATTCTTGAAAACGTAAATAAAAGACCTCTAGTTTTATTTTCTATTTTTTTAAAATAATATATAAGATTTTTTAAATCTCAATCATTACTACACCGAGAAAAAAATATAGTTAACTTAACCATAAAACTACCACAAAATATAGTGCGGTTTTGTCACAACTATAATTTTTTAGTAGAAATTTTAAATTTAACTAGAAAAAAAATAGTTTTTATAATTAAAAAATATAGTAACATTAACTATATTATCTTCAAAAAAATAAAACAAAAAATTTACGATGTTATATAGTTAAGAAAATATAGTTGAGAAAAATATAGTTAATATTACTATATTAGCTAAAGTACTTTACTATAAAATATAATTCTATATCTAATAAAAATTGTTTCAGCTATAAACTTTAGTTGGGATAGAAAATAATATAGATTTTGAGGTTTTATGGAAAATTTTTTATTAAAAAATATTATTATAAGTATGGAGAGACTGGGGCAAAACCGTATACTGGGGTAAAACCGGAATTATCAATGTTATGGGTTAATAGTAGTGCCATCTACATTATACATGTAGTACCTCTTTAAGAATGCCCCTAATATCATTTCGCAACAGTCATTGTGTCTGTAATTTTCCTGGGAGCAACATATCCTTTCCGTAAGTACATAGCCTTATAATATTTGTTACAACTAATAGATACGTGTTATTCTGGCGCTTAATTTTATTTCCAATTGTAAAAAATTAATAATTACTTTTTTTGTTAACTTTGGGGTTTTTCAATATAATCATAAAATAAGTAATAATATACGTAAAATAATACATAATAAATATTTAACGTGTTGTTCATACAACATACAGGGTGGGCCATTTTAATCGATCCACTCCAATATCTTCTAAAATAACCGGTAACGAAAAAAATTGTCCAGCATAAGGGGGCCCGAATTTCCCCAATTTCGGGCCCGAAGTTGAGCCGGTAATTTTAGACTGGGTACAACAAGATCGTGCAGAACCTTTTCAAGGTCAATATATATTTTTTTTTTAAACATAAAATGAAATGTTAACTTATAAACAATATTGTTAATAAAGCATTTTTTCATTAAATAATGTTTTTACATGTTTACATTACTTCTAGCATGTCGAATACCGGTTAAAATTCATTTTGAAAAAGATAATAAAAGTATCCGGTTTTACCCCGACAATTTTTTTTATGGGATAAAACCGGATACTTTCGTAAATTATTAATAACATTTTTTACAAATAATTTTCTGGCTAATTAAATCGATTTTCAGGAGGACGAAAGCAAACTAAAAACAACCCTATTGCTAAATATCGTTATTAATTGATAATTTTTTTTAATTAACAATTTGTAGAAAGTATACGGTTTTACCCCAGTATTCCCTATTACAAATTTTCTTTTATTTTTATCGGTAATATATCGTATAAGGTAGAAGCCCCTATTAGTGTGCCATGAAGAAAACACATGAAATCAAACATAAAATTGAAAGCAATAGAATTTATCCGTATTAGTGTGCTCTGACGTAGCCACTCGTCTGTATTGGTGTGCCTGTCCTTATGTGTGTGCCCGAATAGGTCTTCATTGGTGTGCTCTATAAAATCAATCCCAATTAGGTAGGTTTTAAATAAAGATTTTCACTTACTGCAAATATATTCTAATTAATATTACTTTATACTTACACACACTTATTCCGCAATAAATTAAACAATATTCATGCGTTGAATGCCGACAGTCATCAGTGGTCATCAGTAATAGGTTAAGAAAAGGTTAGGTTTATGAGCGCATAAAGGCGATTGGGGGGCACACACATGTGGACAATTTTGAAAGTTCGTCCCAATTAGTGGATTGATTAATCCAATAAATTTATGGTTAAATAAACTATTATTAATGTATAATCAATAGTTTATTTCACGCGAATCGGTCTAATAACTTATATTTTTACTTGCAAAAAGTCATGATTTCTAAAGCTTTTTGATAAAAAATCCTGATAAAACTCGTGAAATCCAAACGTGAATTTTTATAAATGTGTACATTTAAATTAAAAGTTATTAAATACAAAATTGTTTTTTCTGTGTGTGAAGAAATACTTAAATTTTACTGAAAAAAAATTATTTTAGTTAATTATTTCTGTATACATTTTTGTGTGAATCATTTAAATAAAAAGGCACACAAATCGGGACAGGCACACTGATAGGGACTTCTACCCTAATATAAAAAAAAATTTGTTATGATATTTAATAAAGTACATTTTTGATCATGTAACTGCTGTGGGTATAATTTATTATTTTATCACTACATGTAATTGTTTATGCGAAACACTTTATGAACGATGTAATAATGATTTGTTTGACACATGCTATAGTTAAAAATGTTAATATTAAAGAAGCTTTCACTTGCCCTATCAGTCAATCACATATACCGACCATATTTATGTGCGAAAAGATTGAAAATATCTTCAATGTAATTAATGTGAAAAATTTTATAAATGTTTGTTATTGTTTTTAAAAAAATGATAATATGAACAAAATCCAACCATCGAATATTTTGTCGCTCTGGATTAAAAAGAGGTCAACTTGGTGTCCGCTTCAAAAAGGAGTTATCTCGGCGTCCGGTTAAAAAACGAGCCAACTCGGCTTTCGGTTTAAAAAAAAAAACTAGCTTTTGCAATAAATAGATGTATACAAAAAATGACTAAAAGTAAAACCATATATATTTTCCCATTCAACGGTGTTGCCAATCTAAATTTCGAGAAAAAAAAATCGTGTTTAAGTTGGCTCCTTTTTGAACCGGATGCCGAGTTGGCTCGTTTTTGAACCGGGCGCCGAGTTGGCTTCTTTCTGAACCGGACGCCGAGTTGGCTCCTTTTTGAAACGGACGCCGAGTTGACCCCTTTTTAATCCAGAGCGACGATACATAAAACTAGCTACGTTCAGCGCGCTTCGCACGCCCTGTATCTTCGTTTTAATGTAAATTTTGTAATTTAATGTTATTTTTTTTAATGTTTGTAAAACAATAGAAAATTAAATGTTAGTGCCCTTTTACAGGTGAAACGCTCTACCTATACATTGTTACAAAAAAAGAACTAAATTTTCTGGTAAAGTCATACTTTCACAACAGTTTTCATACAATATTAATTAGAAATATTCGACTAATATTAATTATTTAAATAATAATATTAAATAATAAGAATAGACACATTAATGAAAGTGATTAAAATAAATCAATTTAAATTTTCTCATTTTATAATCCTATAGTCAATGTAGCTCGGCGTCACTTCATTTTAAAAATAATTGAGGTTAGGAATATGGTCATATCGTATAATGTAGTTTTAATCAATTTTAAATATATGGCATTACTATAATTTTTATAAACGAATTAATAATAATAATTTTTCATACGACTTTAATCTAGTTACTCAATTTAGAATATTTAAAATTAAAAGTTCAATTTTAACAATTCAAACATATTCGTATTTAGCGCCTTTTCTCCACAAACCAATGAAATTGATTAACATCAGCCAATCAAAACAGTCTTATTGTGATGACAGATTTCATCCATCACTTTTTAAAGATGATAGTATGATAATTCTCTAATAAATAAAATGAAAGAAATGTACATTTGTTAAAATAAAATTATTAAAATAATGTGGAACTTTTATTTTGCTATACAACATTCAAAATATTTTTAATAATACCGCTAAAGTGGGGATAGCAAGGTTGTCTGGTTTTCTTCGCCAAATTTTAGATAAACTAACTTCAAAAATTGAATTCTAATGTTTGGTTTATCAATGCTTTGGAAAACTTCCCACGAATTTGGCCATAGTTTAGGTAAAGGTTGCTAGATCTTCTGATTAAAGATATATCAAGGTGATGATAGGGAATTGAAAGCCCTTCGCGGCTTCGTTTAAAATTGTGTAATTTTTAGGCACGACCGCTACTCGGGAGAGCCTTATAATTTAACCATAGCGAAAATTGTCTTACTTCAAAAACTAATAATTTAATGTATAAAAAGTATTTTGTACACAAAATGAGTGCGTTTTGAGCGTTTTCTGTGATGTATGTTTGTCTGTGCGTGCGTATGTACTCATGTTTCCCGATTATCTCAGCGAATTTTTGACCGATTTTATCGTGCTTCCGGGAAAATACTCTTCTAATTATATCTAACTGTTGGTTCTAAAATGAGAATAGTCGATAAAAAATTATTACATGCAAGCATAAAGAAATATCTCAAAAAATCGATTTTTAAGCCTAATGTCTAGAAAAATTAATTTTAAGTTAATATCTACAGGTCTGTCTGCTAAAACTTATTAAAATACACCTTCTCCTGATTAAACTATTTTTTTTACGAGCAATATGTGCCAAGATAATGATTTTCGGCTATAACTTGACTGGATTTCATTTTACATAAAAATATTAAATACAAAAGTTATAGATAAATTGAAACAAAACTTTCCATTTAACATTTTTGGGTAAAATGAACTCCTTTAGACTTATAAAAACGGTTTTAAATCAATTTTTAATGAGCTAATTCGGTAAAAATGATTTTAAACGCTAAAAAATACATAAAATCGCCGATTTCCGGCTTTAACTTTACAAAATCTTACTTCACAGAAATTATAATTATAACAAGTATTTGACTTTCAATAAAACCGTTAAATATAAAGCATATAGATAACGGTTAAACAATCTTATTCCAGATTAATATTTTTATGCACAATCATTTGTGGATTATCTAAACCTATATAAACACAATTTTGAATGTCTCAATACACCTTGTATAATAAATTATCGCTTGTTATTTAAGAGAATTCGATTTGACAGAAATATTTGATACAATAGCTAGAAATAAGATCAAAGAAATCGATATAACATTCCATAGATAATATAATTTCAAATACATTATAATAAGCACATTAGAAGAATAATTAAAGAAACGTGATATCTATTATCCTGTTTTCTACAAAAAGACAAACATTATGCAAACTAAAACGTTGTTGACATTATATTATGCTCATTTTAATATGTATGTACTTTGGTTTATCCTCCTGCAGCCTATGTGGCCAAGCGAGAGCCTTTCTACCTCAGTCAATACCTCACATAACCTCATACCTATTTTTTTGAAGTGATACGAACCCCCGAGCGTACCGTTAGAGGTGCTACGTTGGTTACATGCATCACCCGGCAACATGAATATGTTTTAGGTGTTTATGTCACATTCCATAGGCTTAAACACCGAAAACATATTCGCATTACCTTCCCAACAATTTGCTAGGAGCGAAAAATCACCTAAACGATCGCCGAAGTTGCATAGACATACTGCGGTTACCCATCCAAGTAGTAACCGCGCCCAGCGCTGCTTAACTTCAGTGATCGGCCGAGGTGCAGTTCCGCTACCCTACCAAACTACCGGTTCTGCTCATTTTAACATGGGATGATGCTTGCTTTATACCTATACACGGTAGGAAACTTCCATATATCGTCGCTCTGTACGAAGACTCGTACATCTCAAATTCCTCGCGAAGCCTAGCACATCGAAACTTACCTGCGAAGACTAGTACATTTCGCACCTTCCCGGCAAACTAGCACATTTCGCGCTCCTATTAAATTTTAGACAATTTATGCAAATCAAAGATATAAGAATATTTGCGTACAATTAAGTCTTATTGTGTCTAATTAATATGAATATTCATTCCTCCATAGATTTAATAAGTAAAATTCAAAGTGCATAGTAAAAAAATGATTTATTTTAATTAATTAATTTCACTTATCACTTTGAATCCTGTTTTAAAAAATCAATGGAAACAACATATATATGTTAATTAGACACATCCCAACTTTTTTGTACGGAAATATTTTTATACACACTTTGATTTTAATAAATTTTATAAAATTATAAGCGTGAGATGTGCTAGAATCGCGGGGAAGGCGCGAGATGTACTAGTCTTCGCGGGTAGAACGCGAAATGGGCTATTCTTCGCGGGAGAATCTGAAATGTGCTAATCTTCGCCGGGGAAAAAGCGAAATGTCCTAGTCTTCGCGGGGGAATTTGAAATGTGCTAGTCTTCGTACGGGCGACGATATATAGATATACTATGTTTACAATTGACGTTTCTAAATATACAATGTATGAATAATACAAAACCATTTAATAATCTACGAAATAGAATCTTTAAAATTAAATTAAAAAATACTTTTGTGATTGAAGGATACCCTTTAAATATAAAATCATGAATCCGTTCTCTATAATTATGGAAAACTAAATATCAGAGACAAGCAATTAATATAAGAAATAGAAATGTACGGACACCACTAACAAAAAGTAAAACAGCAACTAACAAAAACTGTTACATAGAAGCTATCAGAATTTATAATTAGATCAGAATTTATAATAAGATCTAGAAAACTTAGAATGTAGTAGAATTAAAATTAGAAAAATGTATAAAAATTGGGTTGCTAAAATTATAGAATTATGTCACCTTTTTGTTTTGATAACAAATTTAAGAAATTTGATATAAGGTTACACAGCTTAACCTACTATGTTTATAGAACCTAAGCGATTGAATTAAAAAAATCAAAATTGTTGTATATTATACAAGTTAAAGTAATATCATATTTACAACAAAAAAAACTCTAGTGTTATGTATGTGCTATGAATTTTGTAATATGGTAAATTTCAATGTATAAAGAAAATGTTCTAGCTGACTGTCAGTCTTACAGTATACTAAAAAACTATTAAATAGACAAGTCTCACTGACTAGAAGTCTGTAAAATACATAAGGATGTATATCAGGATGAAATGCAACAGATACTTGAAGGCGAGTCCTTATACCCTGACCAAACTTAGAAATAAACCAGACAAGTTAATAACAAGCTAATATTACCAGTGACAACTACCTATCCGTATCACATTTAACCACATACACAGCACTTCTATGATATCCCGTAGTTCCTAATTATCGACCCCCTTAAATTCTAAAACACCAACACTCGAAGATCACTGATAGAGTTGCAGAAGCTACAAAATGAGGCCGGATGGTCCAGGGCGGGTACTACTCCATAGATGCCAGTCTGCTCACAATCATCTGACAGCCATCTGGGAAAAAAATACTGATATAGACCATCATTTGTCAATGTCAGAGAGTACCTCAGCCTAGGGTTCAACAATGCACATGAACAGATCAGCCACTGATGTAAGAGTCAAGCAAGGTTAAACTGCAGCAGTGGTTGTTGTTCACTGCTTTCGCTAAACCAGCTGCCTATAAAAATTAGAAAGGAAGGACTGGTAGAGCCTTTACTCGTTGTTTCATTGCTGAAACACCTCTAGCCTGAGTGCCACTGAAGACATGCAAGCATCAGATTAACTGTACACAGAGTCACTAATATAAGAGCCAAACATGGAAATTAGAGTACCTGAAAACCACCTAAGAGTAATAAATAAATGAGCCAAACAACATTACTACATCCAAGAGACAGTAAATATGCAGCAGTGCTTTACTCTTGATGACATGGATATCTGCAATAAGAGAAAGTACCATCAGTTCACTTATCAAAGAGGTTAGGAACAAAAAATGGCTTACTAAATCTGCTCTCGACGTGTATACGATGCTTTCCTGTTTTTGACGAACATAATCATTAGCTGATAAACACAATGAAAGCAATGGAATTCACTAGGGCGACATATTGCAGCAGCCGCCGTCATCCCTGGGAACGCCGGGAGCCAGATGATGCAATTTTTGACATCAGACATCATGGACACATGCACGCCGCACTACTTACCAATACATAGAGCAGTAGCAAAGCGCCCGCAAACCATACATATAGATATAGAGTCGCACCGACGCATGTGTTTGTCTGATGTACGGTGTTCAAGCACAGCCTGGCAAGCTATAGCCGTTACAACTGCTGCCGTATTATTCATGCACTCAAGTCGTAGGGCTAAGGCAGAATGTCATCGCTGAATGCATCAGTATTGAGCTTTCTCCTTTTGTTTTTCTCCATTTCATGGTATTAGTGTATATGCGTATATGTGCCGCGAGTATTTTTTTCTTGTAATTGAGATTGTGTATATGTATATAAAACTGACTTTTTGAATGGATGACGCGATTTTGTACGAAACCTATAGCAAATCTGCATGCGTAAGACAAGGATAGACAATCATGTGACTAAAGAAATAATATACCTCTATATATATATATCGACTTTTTTAAGGCCGCATTCAAAAAGTCAGTTTATTGCATTTATTACATGGAAGTAAATAGGAACTATAGGAAGTTGCGCATTCAAAAGCCAGTTTTAACTACTGGTAGTTATATGTAGTTTGGAACACCCGTGAGTCCGTGAGCAGCTTATATCTTCACCTTTCATTAATATATTATAAAATTGAAGTATAATTTGTTATCGAATACAACAGTTATGGATAACACTAAAACCAAAATTTTTCCATGAAACATTGTTATAAATAAAATGAAAACGATTATTATAATTATAATATTAATTATGAAAAAAATGTTTTTGATTTGAAATAAATAATTGCCATCATGGTATTTATATTCAATATTCCTATGTTGACTTTAATCATATCAATTAGTACTTATTTAATTATTATAGATAATAGACTATTTGAAAAGTTATCTACATATATTATGTAGTAGTGCAGAATGAAAACGCAAACCTTCTACAAAACAGAAGAAATAAATGTGTAAAAGTATAAGGTTATTCTGAGCATTGCGGTTGTGCCTACTGTGTAAAGACGAAGTTTTTACATATGGAGGAGCAGGGGTGTGTGGGACGTGAAAGTGGGACTCTTGACACAAATCGTGTGTTTGCGACCAATAACGTTTGCTCGTTACAGATACCGTCGGAAAGCAACTGAAAACTATTGTTCGCGTAGCAGAAACGTCTGCTAGCTCAAACAACGCCGAGATGAAATTTATAAACAGATGGTTCATTAAGAAACCAAAAGCAAACCCTTTGGGCGAATTCAAGCTAACGTAAAGGTCGGAAGATATATTCCCACCATGCCGCAAAGCGTCAAACGCAACTTTTTTCTTTTTCACATTTTCATATAAAATCAATTCCTGATGACTTAGATCTATAAGAACAATTTTAAACGCCTAAATATGCATAAAATGGACGTTTTCGGCTATAATTTAGCAGGATTTAACTTTATACAAATATTTTAAGTGTAAAAGTTGTAGATTATAATAAAACAAAACTTTTTCCTATTTAACATTTTCATGTAAAATCAATTCCCATCTAATTTGACCTATAAAAACGAATACAAATGCCTAAATATACATAAAATGGTCGATATTCGTCTATAATTTGACAATTTAGCATAACATAGTAAAGCGTAGCATGTAATAGTTGTAGAAGATGATAAAACAAAATTTTTGAACATTTAACATTTTCATATACAATCAATTCCTCACGAGCTACTATAAAAACTAATTTTAATGTCCAAATATACAATAGTCGATTTTCAACTATAACTTGACATCTTATCTTAGCACAAATAAGTTGAATTTAAAAGTTGTAAAATATAATGAAACAAAACTCTTTCCTTTTTAACATTATTTTACATAAAACTATTACATATAATTTTTGAGGTTGAATTAATGTCTGGGAAACCTATACTGAGTGAGAGGAAGAGAGAGCTGCAACATGTAAGCTTTCTGTAGGCCCCAACAAGGAGTAGTCGGAACAATGGGAGTTGAGCTGCCACCTTAGTGACGTTGGTCTCTTGATGGCTCCTCTTGCACTTTCTTGGCAGTTTTATATCTATCTTTCTGTTTTTTTCTCTTACTTAATACTATATTCTATCTGTAAAATAAAGAAAACAATTTATTAAACTTGAATCTATTATGGCTTGGAATATAAATAAAAAATAAAAATACTGAATGCGATAACTGCTGTAACCATAAATGATAATAAAAATATTGAAAGTAAACTGAAAATTATCATATAGGAGGTGTCCTTCTATATACCTCATGGCGGTGTGAAAAAGATAGTAAATTATTTTATGATATACATATAGTTAGTTATATAGTTATTTTATGATAAATATATGGGCTGTTCTCAGGTGAATCGAGAGGTCAAAATTTTTTTTTTTAAAATCACCTAAATCGCTTCGTAACCATTCCATAAGATTTTTTTCACTTCTAGTTTTTTGGTGGCAGAGGGTCAAAGTTGGTGATTTGAGTATTTTTTGCATTTTTGACCGATTTTGATTAATTTATAACTCCTCAGGGAATCATTTTTCACGATAAACACAAGAGAGCTTTTTTTTGTAAAATTTTCTTAGTTTTTCGATAAAAATATTTTCAAAGCTGTATGTGTACACTGTCAAGAAAAATTACAAGAAAAAAAGTCTATGTAAGATATTTCGAAATTTGGCTTCGTTTTTAAGCAAAAAAATCCGTTAAT
>JAWWEQ010050975.1:0-10749 GCA_035583055.1 Torymus tubicola | reverse complement strand
ATTTTTACTATGTAACATAGCAATTTTTCTTGAGAGATATAGTTTTATTTCTTAAGCAGTGTTGTCAATATTATTATTATAAACTCTCCATAATTTGAATATGTCCCACTTTTCCTATACAATATAATAATTTTTATTACAAATTATATTTATATTTATTATATTGTTTCTCTCTGTGTAAGTCATGTTAAAAAATACTTGAGTGGAAAATCAATTTTAACCTCCTGTAACGTGTTCCCCGTTGGTTCGCCGAGCCGTAAACTTCCACATTAAGACAGTCTCAATCATCAATCAATTTTAGCGCACTAGTATTAAAATATACTGTTGTATACCGTTCTAATCTTAAAATCATAACTTTAATTTTAAAGAAGATTCTTATGCTGCTGAATCTTACTAACAAGAAAACCTTCTCAAATATGGATCATGGATTTGGCTAAAATGTTAGGATGTCACTTTTTGGGGCAAAAAATAAACTCATGTTTTAGAATTTTCTCCATTAAGCCAGGTTTTGTAAAATACTGTTCGTAGCAAACATCACACAACGATAACACATAAATTTCTGGAAATTTTCTTTTGTAACAAAAGTTAATTACTTTTTGATATATGAAAGAAAACAAAATAGTTACAGAAGGTATAGAAAAAATGGACCAGTTTTGAGGCCGTACCAAATGTAATTTTTTCAGCCACTAAGAATCTATTTTACCAATAAGTAGGTAGTAAATAATGAATGTGGACGTAACAGTCGGACGAAGTTTGAAACCGATACCGGGACATGTTTAAATATGCTCCAATATTGAAATGAAATCAAAACTGGATATATAAAATAAGATATGGTTCGGCTATTTCAACATAACCCCGAAAAATTTCTATTTTAGCAGTGCTTGTTATGAAAGGGATCTAGTTCAAAGGTTTACAGTTAGCAGTGATAATGAAAAATATTCAGCTGATCGTTTTCTGCACGGAAAAAAATAATTGGTTTGCGTAAACCAATCAAAATTAATTAGTTACGAAACACCTGAATTTTTCAGCATTTTCGCTGAATTCTGAAAAAACCTGACGTGGTACGAATATTCTGACTTTAGATTCGGATTTAGCAGGCCCAAAACATATGAAGGTAGTCTACGAAGGAGAAAAATAGTATAATAAATACTAAAATAATCTATAACAAAAATTACTATATTGTGTAGAAAAAGTGTGACATATCAGCCGAATAATAATTTTTATTATGTAACATAGTAAAATTTACACATAATCATCTTTGCATATTAATTTTTGTTATTCAATATAGTAATTTTTATTATGTACGATAAGATATTTTACTATGTTTGAAATATAAGTATGAAAAAATTAATTTCATACTTGTATACATTGGAAGAGGATTTCAGTTGTATTCGTAGAATTTCACCGATTAACTTTATATTTATGTTATTATATAGTATTCACATATTTCAGCGCAATTGTCGTATGCTCACATTTTTCCTACCTATACTAACTAACCTTAACACTTAAATATTATTTTGATCACTTTTGAAAAAAAAACGCATTGACCGGGATTCAAATTCGAGTCGTCCGGACGACAGTCGAGTGTCTTAACCGCAAGACTACCAAATCTGTCAAATACGAACTATTATCCTGTTATAACCTGCGCCGTCGGTATTGCAGATACACACCACAACATAAACAAACATTATCCAATTAATTTTTTCAAAAAGTCTGCAATCTATAAATATTTTTTTGCTTCCTTTTTGAGCTAAAAAATCTGTTAATGCTGAAAAATTAATCATGAAATTCAACTTAAAATTCAGCATTTCGATTAATTTTTAGCTCAAAAAAGAAGTTAAAAGATCTTAAATACACATTTTTTCCTTTAATTTCCTGTATAATTAACTACATTTTTTCTAACCTGTGTAAGACTCTTGAAAAAAAATCAAATATTGGATGGATTTTGTTAGATTCAAAAACGATCGTAGTCCATTTCAAGACTCATACAGATACTTTTAAAGAATAAATAATTATCTCCATGAATTTTTTGGTAGAGAAAGTCCCGATCGAACTTTACAGTTTCTAAATTTTAATGTTTTATTTGCATATATGTCAGTGAAAGCATATACGTACTATTTTGAAAGTATATTTATTAAAAAACTGAGAAAATTTTGCAAAACGAAAAAACTACTTTTATTTCTATCTTCAAAAATGCTTCCTTGAGGAATTCTAAACTAATCAGCGAAAATAATGCAAAAAATTATCGTAATTCAGTTTTCTTATCTCTGATATATCCAAAAGTATGTGTTAAAAATTTTAAATAATTCAGGAGTATTAGAAATAAATAGCAAAACATTTTCTGAGAGTTTCAAGAAAATCTATTCTTTAACCTTTTAAGTTGATAGAGATTTGGCCATATAAATATATTTTTTTCCAATATTATGTTAAAACGGAAAACCTATAGTTCGAAAAATATTTTTAAAACAAAATCATCGTTATGATAATACATACATAATAATCGATTGTGCTACGCTTACAATTTTCATTTGATTAAATATATTATATTCTATAAATTTTTCATCCAAATCACTTTAGTATTTCTGTAAAAAACAATATTTTTAGTAAAATTTACACGTGCAGTTTGGCATCATAGCTCTCGAAAAATTGTTTGAAATGCTTCAAAACTTGCATTTTTAAATTCATCTGGACGGTAGAACAGCCTATTAGACAATTTCCAGTATTGAAGAAACGACTTTTTAATTTACGTAAGTTTCCTACAGCATCTGGAACAGAATATAAGATGTCATTTTAGCTTAACAAATCTGGTGATATATCAGCTGATAAATTACCTGATATTTTCCGGTACGGCCCCTCTCAATGCCCTTGCGTTTTTCTCTTTCCTATGCACTGACAATAGAATTAGAGAAAAAGGACCACAGAGGCGTTGAGAGAAGCACTGTAAGCTATACTAAATATTATTATTTTAAAATTTCTGATTAAAATAAATGTATTTTTATTTTTATTTGATAAAAAGTCCTATGGCTTAATCTTCTAACATTTAACTGTTTCTTAACATTTCATATTTTTCTACAACAAAACAAGAAGATAGAAGAAATGAAGATATGTAAAAAAATGTAGTTGTAAAAAGTAATAAAAATATCGCAGGAAAATAATAAAAATATTTTAATGGAGTTAGAAATTAATATTTGGAATAAAATTATTTTAACGTTAAAGTAGCATTATACGCGAGTTGTAGGCACTCCGAACTGCTGTGGCGGAGAAGAAGCACACATATTTATGGCTAAGTCTCTATCAAATTGACTGGTCAAAAAAGAGATTTTCTTAAAACTCTTAGAAAATGTTTTGCTACTTATTCCGAATACTCCTGAATTTTTTCAGATTTTTTTGATTTATACTTTTGGATATGTCAGGAGTCAAAATCTGAATTCTAAAGATTTTTTGCATTTTTTGCAGATTTTGATGAATTTATTATTTTTCAGGGAAGCATTTTTCGTGAAAATTGTTGTGAAGCCGTTTTTGAATGAAAAATACTCAAAATCCTGAATTCAAAGACGAAATCTGTCTCAAATTTTAGTCAAGTATACGAGTTTTTTTTAAAAATTAACAACTAAATGAATTTTTTTAGAACGATGGCCAATCGTTTTGTAACTCATACGGATACTTTTGTACAGTAAAAGCTATCTTCATGAATTGTCGATGTCAGTAAAGTCCTGATCGAATTTTTAATTTTCTGAATTTTAATTTTAATATTTCATTTGCACATATGTAAGTAAAATCATCAAAATATGGCATCAAAACAATTTTGACTGAAAAATTGAGAAAGTTTTGCAAAAAAAAGCATTCTCATGTTTATCGTAAAAAATGTTTTCTGAGGAGTTATAAATTCATTAAAATCGACAAAAAATGCAAAAAATTATCAAAATTCAGATTTTTACTTCTTATATATCCAAAAGTATAAGTCAAAAAATCTGAAAAAAGTCAGGGCAATCAGAAATAAGTAGTAGAACATTTTATGACTAAGAGAGGTCACGGACTCCGGATCACGGATTTTGCTCAAGAATTGAGGAATGTTTTTAGATGCTAAAATACGAGGAATGCTAGACAGGTTTAGCTGTAATTGAAAGAAATACTGAAAAAATGCTATTTTATTTGTTTATTGGTTAAGCTAGAAAATCCTTAAATATAATTGTAAAAAAGAAAATAAAACTAGAGATTACAAGTTTTAGGTTGCTTTGTTCAGAATTAAAAAAATATTAAATATATCAAAAGTTATGAAAGTTTAAATTTAAGCAACAAAAATTGATAAATGGACAGGCTTCAACTTTATACTTATTTTGATGCATTTGCGTTGCTTAACTTTAAACTTTCATAATTTTTGATATATTTAATATTCTTTAATTCTAAACAAAGCAACGTAAAACTTGTAATCTCTAGTTTTATTTTTTTTACAATTATATATAAGGATTTTCTAGCTTAACCAATAAACAAATAAAACAGCATTTTTTCAGTATTTCTTTCAAATACAGTTAAGCCTGTCGATAACTCAAGTTTATCAAAGCGTTAGGGTCTAATTTTATAGTATTCTTCATATTTTCGCATCTAAATACATACCTCAAAATTTGAGCAAAATCCGTCATCCGGAGTCCGTGACCTCTCCTGAAAGTTTTAAGAAAATCTCTTTTTTTAACCAGTCGATTTGACAGAGACTTGACCATAGGCATACGCCCGATTGCGCGGATTCACACTATATAGGATAATGCTTTACTTTACTGTAACCCGTATACTTCCATCAGTGAACAAAGTATTAAGCATGCGTGTTTTTTTATAATTTTGAACATGGGTCTGAAAGATATGGACATAAAAAAATGTTACAGTTATGTAATACCCCAGTATACAGATGAATCAGCTGCCACGCGTACCATTCCCTATTTTTGCCAAAGAATCATATACGAATAAATACAAAATGATTGTATTACATCTCAAATTCCACAATACAGTTCATTTTATTTTTATCATAAATTCTGAACATAAATTTAATTATTTTTTCAACTTGATAGTAATATAACTCATATGATTTTTTTTATACGCCAGAAACCTGTAAAAGGGCAAAAATAAAAAGAAATAAATTTTTTTAAGTTTAAGGATAGTAAGATAATTTCTCCACATCACTATAAACTATGTTTAAATTTAATTCAGACTTTTTAAAAATTAATGCTTCTATTTACTATTCATACGCTAGTTTTTACTGGAGCAGGAATTTTGCAGCAAAAATAATATAAAAATTTTAGAGACTCATAAGATTTTTTACCGGATTGTCACGATAATATTTACTGCTCTTCAGTACAAATTTTACCCTGCTGTCGCCATCGACGACTAGTATGTTTTGAACGTGTATATGTATAACCTATAAATGCAAAAGGTAAAATAATGTTTTAAAACACTGAAATTTTGAATAATATTTTTTAAATCCATATTAGTATCATAAACACGAGTTAGAAATAGCACGATTTGACGCTCGTACGCGTGAGGTGAGGTGAAACACCTTATATGTAATATTAAAACTAATTGAAAATTTTGAAACTTTGGTGATTTTTATTTGTCATTTAGATTAATATAATTTTTAATTACAGGTTTCAATAAAATGTGTTCAGTTATCGGCCGGTGAAAATTGGGCTCCATCCCTAGTTTGATGAAAAATGCAAGCTATGTCTAATCAACAAGCCGTCACTATGACGCAGATCGGACTGAAACAGCAGCAACATCGGGAACCGACGATGTTGATGCTGAAGGTGAAATCAATAGCCAGACCATCGTCTGAGCAGAAACAGCAAGAGCAGCTGGTGATCTACTGTCAAGAATAAACACATGTAGAAAAAGAAAATAAAAAGAAAAAGATTAACCGCCTTCGGGCTCACTAAAAATGTAAGGGATACCATACTGTATAACCGTCGGCAGTATTCTCTACCGCGATTATCGTTACATCCATCAGTAATAAATAACGGACCGGTGCTGTGGTATTCAAAGAGAAAAAGAAAAAAGAAAGTGAGAAAGAATGAGAGTGGAAAAGTGAGTGAAAGAGGAAGGAAAGAAAAAACGGAAGAAGGAAAGGGAGAAAGAGAGAAAGAGAGAGTGACAGAGAAAGAAGGTAAATATTCTCGACTGCGAGGTGTAATCAATATCAAAGATACTTTGCTTTTCAACTGCCCATCCGCTGAACTTCAAGAGTAGTGCTTCATAACTTTCGAAAGAGAGCAAAACTCGCCAATTTCAAGCTGTCCTCGCAAAGGGCGACCAAAATCAAACCGAACTATTAGTGCGGTTGAAGTGAAAAGTGTTGATATTCAATCGAACGATCATAAGTTTTGTTTTTACGATTGTCAGGATAAGTTAAAATAGATAAATACATTTCTAACTACTAACTGGGGTATGGGTTACGAAGTTTCTGGACACAAATTAAAAAGAACTACAACCAATGATGCCCAAGTGATTGTGTGTGCGCACGTAGAAAGTAATCCGTGTATGTTCCCTGTGTTTTTTCTGGAACGTTAGTGTTTTCCACAAACTTTGTATATTCCATCTTTCTTTTGGAGCACCTGAGAAAATAACGGCGGCAACATGCGGATGTATCGTCGAAGATGGCTCAGTGTTGTTTGGATGCTAATAGTAATCTCCTCGCATCAATCAGGTGAGTCTTATTCATGATTTTTATTAAAAATAATAGTTTTGAATTTAAATAGTTTAAATATAAAGATACAAGATTTATTTAAAAATCACGAGTTATTTCACCATTTTTATATTGATTAATTTATAAATTCTCGGGAAAGCATTTTTCACGACACGTGTTAGAATCATTTTTCTGTAAGAGTTTCTCAGTATTTCAATAAAAATACTTTTAAAGTTGTACGTAAATGCTTTCACTTACGTATGTGCAAATGTAATAATAAAATTTAGAAAATTGAAAGTCCGATTCTCACTATCGCTACCGAAAAATTCATGAAAAAAACTCTTTATTATACAAAAGTATCCATATATATAAAAAAAATGTAAAAAAAATTCAGATCATTAAAAGATAAAAAAAGGTACATCTTTATTTTGGCCGATTTTGATAATATTTGAGATTTACGTAAGATAATTTCACCTGCCGACAGTGGGATCTATTTAATATTTTAAAAATACAAAGTCTTACTATAAGTTTAAGGGAGTACCCTCGGTATGTAGCTACTCAGTTGAGAAAACGCTTCGACTTGTCATTGACTCACACAGTAACAGTCGTAAGTTTGGTAGTGTAGTACCATATTACATATCTGTATGATTCCAATCTAATTCAATACTTATAATCTAATTTAATACTAATAAAACGTGCGTTATTCGAAAAGGAGACTCTGAATGATAATTTTGAAAGCAGATATGAAACTGGAATAAATTTTAGTATATCTCATAAATTTCTCAGAATTTTTTCATTTCCCAATGTTTTTATGTACAACAAAAGGTGCATTTTCCCATAACAGACCATGTTATTTTCAATCGGTAATTTCTTTTTTCTGAAGTTCTGAATCTTCACAAAATTTGAACCAGAGCTTCAGTGCACTTTAATACAGCTGTCACCCAAATATCAAATAATTTTCATTTCAAATTCTATTACCGAAGGTACTCCCTTAAAATGATCTTACTATTTTGATGTTTTTTCTGGATCTTAAGTTGAAGATGATTTGAAGATCTTGTACAGATCTTCTTTTTTCAATTTGTTCATACGGCTTTGCGACATTTTTGAGACGTACATTTATATTTCAAAAAGACTAATAAGATAATTTTGAATTCTTAACGTAGTATTTTTATGATAGCTATTAAACAAACGGTAAGTGAAATGTAATAGTAAATGTATCGTAATAAAACAAGTAGTACAATTAATCAATTTCTACCAATTACACAGTTCTACGACAAACATCTAATCATCGATTGTAACTGTCTAACAATACTTTAATATATTTAAGTTATTAACATTGATAAAAATTTCTGCCTAATTTTTTTGCATTTAAAAATATTTAGTACAAAATTATTTAATTCAATGTAAAATGTTTATTCGCTTTTAATTTATCGAAATATGAAGGCAACAAACAGGTGGCTTATAACATGATTAATAATATCTAAAGCATTTTTGAGTGAACTGTAAATTTATATGCATTTTGTATTTCATTTCCGTTTAAAAATGACAGACACAAGGAAAAATATTTTAGGTAATAAAAATAAATCGTGCTATTCTGTACTTACAGGGACAATATATTTCAATAGTATTAATTGAAAATTTGAGGTAATGTAATTATTTATTGGAGTACTTTGGACAGAGCGACGGATTTCAGTGTAATATCCGCTGTTGTGGTTTAAGTGCTATCTTTGTCAAGCATTTCAAAAGGGGACTAAGTTTACTGGTTGGTGAGATTAGCCTTTGTTTGTCCGAAAGAATTATCTTCCTAGTTAGTTTCAGGAATCCTCTCCAATGTTTGACTTCTGATGGTAAAATTGCGGTTTACGTCGGACACTATCTTCCTGGAACCGCTATCACTGAGGATCGAGACTGTATGGCACTTGCTGTTGTTCAGTAGAAGACTAAAAATTTCTAGGAAAACAATCGTGTGGTTAAATAGGTGTTGGACGCCAAACCCCTGAGTTTTTTGGACTTGAGGGCAGCCAAGTCCGAAAACACGTCGGAATTTCGGAATTGAGGGTAGTTAATTCCAAAATTCCGACGTGTTTTCGAAATTGAGGCCAGTCAAGTCCGAAAACACATCAGAATTTCGGAGTTAAGGTGCAATAAGTCCAAATTCCGAATAATTTTTTTTTTAGTTTTTTTTAACTAGATGCATAAAGCTTATATTCAAGTCTTAAAATAAAGTTCAGGGATTGCGGCCAAGTCCAAAAACACCTTTTAGTTTTTTAATTATAGCTTATTACAATATTTAATATACTGTGTTATTATTAGCATTAAATTATTCGGAATTTGAACTTGTTGCATCCTGAATCCGGAAGTGGTTTTCGGACATGAGGGCAGTCAATTCCGAAATTCCGACGTGTTTTCGTTCTTGTTGAGGAATTTAGTGTCTCAGGGAATTCAGGACTCGTAACTTTCTTCTGCGAATGTGAACGGAGAAGGTGGTCTATAATTAAATTCGATATTACAAGGAATCGCCCCTAGCTTCACCTTGATTAGATCTGTCTCGAACTTCTTTGTACTATTATTATTATTACTATTATTACTGAAGATACTAAAATTGCTCCTTATATTCATAGACAACTGCAAAGTACTTAGAAGTATTTGATTTAAACTATAAATGTAAACGAAAAGTCGAGTCAATGTTAATATTATATACAATCTGTAATGTTAAAGGAAAAATATTTCTAGTTTAGATTTCAAGTGTTACAGATTTTTTTCTTGCTCGTTATATTGCTTCAATAGCTTTAATTCATTTAGAAAAATACCTTACTCATTCAGTGATAGCAACAGTTGTAGAATAATTGTCACAAATTTTATCAATAAAACATGCAAATCTATTTTTAGCTCTTCCAAATAATATTTAATAATAAAATAAAATAATAAATAATTGAAACAAGTGGACGTGTGTATGTATAAACAACCACGAGATATATAAAATTAAAATTTTTAATCATCTCACGATTATTGTTTCTTCTTTGAGATACATTAACTGAATATTTTAATTTAATATACCTTCAAAAAGAAAAGTTATATTCAGATATTTTAAAATGGATTATGTTGGGCATGATTCGTACTACACAATAACATTAATAAATTAATAAAAAATAATGTATTTGATCTTGAAATTGAGACACCCCGAAATTTTTAGAGTTATAGGTATCTCAAAATCCTGATGTGATAGACTAAAATTAAGGTCATATTTGAGATCAGCACATCAAAATACATAAGGATATGATAGTCAGTGCTCTGGATCTGATCACTTTCTTTTTTTTGTGTGGCTGTGTTATTTATACTAGTTACTTATAATTATAATCATTATATATTAAATGATTTAGTTTTCATTTCTTAAAACACTTTAAATATAATATATAACTGATATAACTTTCCAGAAATTATTTACTTCACTTTTTATTTAGTGATGACTACCAGTTTACGAAAGTTCTGCAACAAGTAATATCAGCAAGTAATATAAGCAACACATGGAACAACAACAAATTGACCTAATATAAAAAATAATAGCTCGAGATTAGCATACTTTCCTCATTAACAGCGAACAAACTATTGAAATTTAATACCAAAGCACATCGTCACTATAACCTTCTCTTATCCTTAATATTATATGTATGTCCGCACTCTCCCATTTTGACGTGTCATATGAAACTTTGAGCAGCTATCATCGATTTTCTTTCTCCTCTTAATAAACGTCTTGAGATAACAAAAGACCCCTTTGTAGCTATAGCATCACACGCTTAAGCTACTCCGGTCGCGCTACCGAGAAAGTACCGCCCACCGCGCCGTCGCCTCATCAATATAAATGAGCTAGACGATATCGTGCTCATTACGCTTTTCACCCTGTCCTTTCTCGTCATCTTACCTTCCTGCTCCCAGTGTCGCCTTGATTTTTTTTTCGCTCCCCTGTCTTTCGCTTTATATTGGGAATGTTTTATAGTGCGCATGCCACACGCTGACAATGGTTTCCTTTGCCTACCCTAAGGGACTTTCGTCATCGAAAAATAACGGCTTACAAACCTGTCACC
>JAWWEQ010050974.1:0-76306 GCA_035583055.1 Torymus tubicola | reverse complement strand
ACACACACAAAAGCTTCACGCCCTATGTGCGCGTTGCGAGTGCGACAAAGTAGCGCCTTTGTGCGTAAAAACGACGACGCTCCCTTATACTCTACGCGCACTTGACTTCGCCCGGGGATGAAAGGACGACGACGACGACGACGACGGTGGCGTGAATCGATCGCGCAAGCGCGTATAGTTATATATATGTATACAGTAGGATGTAGTCGTGGAGGAAAATGGCTCGCTTGGTGCGGAAAATTCGTCGAGGGGTCATTGTGCTGGGCAAATACACGCGGATTTCGGGGCTATGGAAAATTAGTGAGAAATGGTTGTTTGCCCAAGTTGAGAGAGAGAGAGCGACATATGTCTGACGAGAGGGGTGAGTAGCACGGACACTACGGTATGTGGAAATTATGAGGGCGCGTGGTTTTGACGAGGTTGGGATTGGATTATGAATTTAGATGGGGGTTGAAGGAAGTGGCGAGTTATTAATTTTTTTTTGGTGGGCTAAGGTTTTGCAATTTAAAAAGCTAAATGGTTTTTTTGGAATCTTTGTAAACGTATTTTATATTGTGCATATATTGTTATTTTTTAGAGTGTCAGTAGCGTTTGCAATTAACATTTTATAATTTTATAAAGAATCAATAGTACTTTTTTGTATATTTTACTATCTTCATATACATTCAGTACAATCTCGCAAAAAAACAAAACTACTGATTTTCGTAAGACTATAGGTCGTAAAATTAGGATAAAGAGACAGAAGGTTGGGGGGTGCGAGGAATTACTGCTCTCGAGTATCAGGATTTACCCGAGCTAAGTGCTATCCTCAATTGTGTTTGTCTTTTTTTTCGGTAATTGATAGCATTATTGATTGAATGGGGAACCTGCTCTCATTCTAGCTCTCTCTCTCTCTCTTTCTCTTTCCCGCTGTGTAAACAGATCGAATATTGCGCGTTATTCACCTAACAAATCATCGATGGAAATTAGGGGATGCATGAGGCAAATTCATTCATGAATTTGGTAATGTGATATTTTTCTGTAACCGTGATGAATATTAATGAATTAATAATGGTGTATTATTTTAACAAAAACTCAACAAAAAATCACGTTTACACTACAACGTTAACCAGTCCATTCTGATAATTAAATTTTTTACATATTTTTTCAAAGTTTTTTACAAAACCTGTCCCCCCTCGTTTTCCTTTGTAATCAACTTTGGTTAATACAAGGGAAAAAAGCATTTTCATTTGAAATTTAAATTCAAGAATTTTTCAATGACGTCGCTACCTCGTTCCATAAATTTTCATTCCTCACTCATCCCCTTAAAAAAAACACAGGAAATAGCAAACGTGTATATATAATATATAGCTAAGAGCAAAACGAACTTCAATAAAAAAGCGTATAAAAGCGAGCGCGCGTGCGCATCAAAAGGGTCGCTCATCCGAACTTCAATGACTCAGTGCCTCTCGTGTCAGTGATGATGACTGCCGTCGCCATCGACGATGATGACTCCTTTCGTCTCTCTCTCTCTCTCTCCCTCTCTCTTTTCATAGAGTACAAGAGCCTTTTCGCATTTGAATACGGGCGAATCGATGCGCGTCGGTTCGTGTAAAAGTGAGCGTACTTTTTTTTCTTTCTTTTGTTGATGTAAATACTGAATATAAGGCTAATTAATGATGGTAATAAAGTGTCATGTGTGCATATTTCATTACAAGCTCGTATTGAATTAATGTTCAATCGATGTTATACCATATAAAACATCATGATTTTTATATAATATTGAAATTTCATAATTGCATCATCTGCATTTTTAAAGGACTCGGTAAATTTGTGATCTACAAATATATCAATGATTTTCATTTCAAATTACCTTGAACCCGCAATTAAAGCCAATTCGCTTTCTTACACCAGCACTACAATAAACCACCTTCAATCCCAAATTTCTAATTGCTAATATCACACCCTCTTACAAAAAAAGAAAACCCAAACCATTTCTCTCAACCCTACACCATCACGATCGCAAATTAGGATCCACTCATCCCCCATCACTTTCATTCTTATATGCACGCACGTCTACCGACGCACTTTCTCTCTCTCTCCCTTCCTCTCACTTGCACGCGCTCGCATATATGCATCGCACTCTTATTTGCCTCGCAAATTCATCTACTACCACCGCGAATTGTCATACTATATGCATTCTCCTTATATATATATATATATACACATGCATCATCTCACGCGCGTTCGCTTTTCCGCGCTCGGAATTGGTAATTTCGCGTGAAGTGTCGCACTTTCGCGCTCGCGCGAACGCCTTTAATTGGGCCTGTTTCTTTTGTGCATTGCAGCCATATATAGCACACAAATGAATTAATTTGGGTATACGCCTGAGGTATAGATATATATAGGAGAAGTGCGGCTGCATGCATGCATGCGCACGTGTGTGCATCGTACGCGGGTCTTTTGATATATGCGTGTGATGATGACGACGAAGATAGGGGGTAGCAATGAGGTTTATTATATATACACATGTGTATGTATATAGTGTCGAAAGGAAGTGCACTTCTTGCGCGGCTGCGGCCTCGAGATTGTCAATTTCGCGTACATATATTGGGCCTCTCTTCGTGTTGGTTATTAGCGTGCGTATATAGAGGAACGCTGATGCCAAAGTGCCGCGGGGTTCTCTGTATACTAATTATCTCGTTACACGTTGTAAAACAGTGCACCGTCATTTACATTCACGAATACCATATAGTTATATTGTACTTGGAAAAAAAAAAATTTTTTGACCTCTTATTATTTAAAAAAAAAACATAAAAAGAAAAACACGGTAGCAACGTACACAATCTCTTCCTCAAAAAACAATGTAACCCGGAACTTTTTCGGCGTATATGTATATATTAACCAAACCACGTATACTAATAACCTTCGTTTTTCTCTTTCCCAGGTAATCCACTGTTCCGGCTACCTAAAGCTGAAGCACGTGGCGGTGCCAAGCAGCGCCGGTGCTGGTGGTGAGTTCAATGAGGACGTGCCACCAACTTATGAACTCCACAACGTTGGCCTCGTCGCCGTCGGTCATTCGTTACCGCCTAGCGCTAACACGGAAATCAAGTTGCATCGCAATATGTTCATGTTCCGTGCATCGCTCGATCTCAAACTCATATTCCTCGACGCAAGGTAAGTGTTGTCCTCTGATCTTGTTTTTTGTTTTCTTTTTTTCTCTTGTGTTGTATATGCTTTGAAAGTTTGTTTTCATAAGCATATATAAGTTTTTTGTTTTTTCTTTTTCGACACGAAGGTTGTATATAGTAACGGAAGAGGTCAAAGACCTCAACAGTTGTTCGTATAATGATGATTTGTCGCGTTCGCAGTTTCATGAATAAGGAATTTGTAAGAAATTAGTAATGGTAAATTCTAAATTAAAATTATATTTTTAGAAATTTTTTCCAAAATGGAAAATTTATTGTTCAATATAAAACGCTAATTTTCGTGGTAACGTATTATATGTTTGTACTTGCGTTTTTAAATGCGCAATCAATGCGAGCGCAGTATCGTGTTTCCGTCTCGAATATACGCGTCGACAAGTAAAAAAACACTCCTGCAAACTCGACCATTAAAGTCTTTCTCAAATTACCGGGTGACAGACTCCTTATTTAGTCCAAACTAATATTGACACCGCCATTGGCTGCACCAAATCTGTTCGATTCTGCTGAGTGTGCGAAAAAAATATGTGTTGACGTGATTTTCTGAACGAATTTCGTGTATATATAATGTATTTGACGCAGATAGTTAGTAAATTTAATTGAATTTGTTTAAAAATTAAATTCATATTTGATTTTTGTTGTTACAGTGTGCCACAACTTACCGGCTACGAACCACAGGAACTCATAGACAAATCGTTATACAAGTTAGTACACGGCAGTGACATGTTGGACTTACACAAAGCGCATCAAATCTGTAAGTAAACACACACTTTATTTTAATTTAATCATAAATAAACAATGACATATTTTTTACCATTACATCAAAATAAGAAAGTTTGATGAATAATATATTTAAAAATAAAAACATTAGAAATATAACGGTATGAGAGTTAACAAAGTCGACCAATGATCAATATATGTTTTGATATAACAATATTTTCATTAACACTTGCCAATCAATTCCTGAACAATGTGAAAAACTTCGCATTTTCAAACTACATTCAAAAATTAAAATCAGTAGAAAGCAAGCAACTTCAGGATTAAAAATAGAACGTTTAAAGTTAAAGAGAATCGCTGACACAGGCGAAAATGGCGAAAAGTCGAAGACAATAGGATGAATATCAATACTGCGGAGTACTGCCATTATAAGAGTAGCTCAGTCGCTTTTAATAAGCTACTTCTTTCGCGCCATCGTTACTCTTCTCTTCTTCTTCTTCTTCTTCTTCGTCGTCTTCTTCTTTTACGCTTTTTCAATAAACGAGAATCCTCGAAAGCGACCGCGTCATCAGCACCTTACACACCTTTACGAACTACACAATATGTAGTTATAAAAGCTACTAGAGACGATGTTCCGAAGCTATACGAAAGATTAAGTTCAATTAGTTTTCTAACAGAGGCAATATCTATAAGAATATAAAGGAATTGAACGTTTATTCTTTTTAAGTGAAATATTTTAACAAAAAATATTACAAAAGCTAGTTTCACTAACATTCAACTAAAATCGATTTACCAATTTACCAATATTTAACGTTTCGTTATCTTACCTTATACCACAAATCCTTATAACAATTACTTTTGGCCACATTTCAAAACCATTACCAAAGCTATTACCGCATCTGCATAAAAGAACCAGTAACAACATAATCGCATCCTTTCAAACAACCCCCGCAAACATCTATACGCGTGACCAAACCCGCCCCGAGGTCATTACTGCCCGTTTCGCGCTTTTCCTAATACTGCATGCACACCGAAAGAGAGAAAACTCAGCTCGCGTTCGCGATACAATCTTTGCATCTCGTCCGCAGGTTATATAAAGTGGCTTCGGCCCAAAAGCGAAAGGTTACAGCTGACGCTGCATCAGCGTTACATATAGCCTCTCGGCCCTTGTACATATAAGCCCGCGGTATAGCCCGCCTTTGATCTCAACCGCGTGCAAAGAGAGGACCGCTACTTATTTTCTCCTCCTCCACCACAGCGCGCGTGCTGCCCACTTCTACTTCTTCTTCTTCTCCTTTCCCTCTTTCTTCTTTGTAGCTTTTTTTCTTCTTCTTTTTCGTCTTACGCGTCGCTCTTCGTGCACATAGCGTAGTATATGTACATACATTCATCTCGAGGCTGCTACGCGACTTCGTGTTTAAGAATGGAAAAACTTAGGAGTGGCGCGGTGATGAAACGAAGAATGAAACGACGACGACGATGGTGTACGGGGGTTTTTCTTTTGTATGAATGTTTCTTGAGTGAGACGCGTAATTAGACGGAGGTTGGTTCGCGTGCGAGAGGTATAGTATGTAGTAGTAGTAGTTGTTGTAAGTTGTAGACGCCGGGGTTGGAGAATTGTAGAATGAAAGCGACGGAGGTATATATGAATTAGAGAACAGCGCGTGCGTGACTGTAGTGAGAGAAGCGTGGCTTTGAATGAAAAACTAGAGAGTGCGAGAACCGGAATGCGGATCATTAGGGGATGTCGTCAGTGTAAAAGAAATAACTGAAATATTATCATTAGACAAATAAACTATTAGATAATTTTCAATTATTATTTTCTCAAAGCACGCCGTTTTTCCGGAACGAAACAATTCGTTGCTGCTTTGAAAATGTTTACCTTTCACGCTAAATTTCACGCTTAATACTCGACTTGCACCACCTAAAACTATCTGATCCTCGGCTAAAACATTAAAAACCATCGTACCCGCGCATATACGGCCTCATTCTATATATATATATATATATACACACACACTCGTCGCGGTATACGAAAACGGCTGACGTCGCGGATAAATTTTACGCTCAGAGCTGCGCCGTAACATTACACGCCCTCGTCGAGCGAGATTTCTCCCGTTTCACGCACGCATCGTTCCGTTTAACAGTCACTGCTATATGTGCGAGTATATATATATATATATATATATATATATATATATATATATATAGGTACTGCGCATGTGTGCTGGCGTTAAATTAAGCGCTGCGACGGGGGTGGGGACACAAGCGCGCGCGCGACGTGTATTATTGATTGAACAATGGAGGCTGTGCGCGGGCGCGAAAAGCGGAGAGGATTTGCGCGAGTGCTGGTAAACAGGAGAGAGAGGATGGCGTTCCAAA
Source organism: Torymus tubicola (assembly GCA_035583055.1). Lineage (NCBI taxonomy): Eukaryota > Metazoa > Arthropoda > Insecta > Hymenoptera > Torymidae > Torymus > Torymus tubicola. The sequence continues at coordinate 70,022 of JAWWEQ010050974.1, read as the reverse complement.
AATCGATCCAGTCGCGCAACCGACGCGAGACGATGGGTTGGAGATGATGATGATGGTTTTTGGAGCGGGAGATGAATTTTTGGAGCGGCGTTTTGCGATGGGATTTTAAGATAAGTAGGGAAATGAGGGTAGAAGGTTTGAAATTTGGAGGTAATTAAATTTTAATCAAGTTGGATTGAAATATATATTAACAATTTATTTGGAAGCATTTGATATTTATTTTTAATTAAAATGTTGTTTACAATATATCCAAATGATAAACTGAAATGAGAGAGACCGTGATAAACCGATATATAAATATTTCAAGCTAGGTGACATAATGTAACAGCCACGTAAAATACGACAATTTAAAAGGCACTGGAGGTTACGTGGACAAATGTAAAGGTGATATAAAAGAACAAAGCACCGCCCCGAATAAGTGCGAGATTACAGCGAAGAAAAAGACTACAGCGCCGTCGTCGTATATAAGAACGGACCAAAAAAAAAAGCTGTGAGAAAGAGTCGCGCGCGCGCGCGAGGTAGTATATAGTAAAGCTCACTCTCGTACTCTCTCGTGCGCGAATACGGTAGAAAGAGCGAGAGAGAGAAAGAGAGAGAGAGAGCGAGGGGGAGGAAAATAGGGATAAGTGGATGGGAGGAGCAACGGATGTGGAAGTAGTAGTGAGCGAGCGAGAGTAGACGGCACGGCGGGAGGCTGTTACTGCTATCGTTGTTTGAACAGACTCGCAGTTTCATGGGCTTAGCCTCAAAGGGATGCGTGAATATGTGTGTATGTGTGAACGCGTATTAGTCTGCACGTGCGCAAGCGCCCTCCGCTAATGTAGCTTCTATATATGAGGGGGTTTCGCGCTTGGAAAAAAAGAGAGAGAGATCGTTCATCGTTCTCACACTCGCACGCGATCCCTTCCTCTCGCTCTTTTTCTCTCGTTCAAACATAGTCGTACCGGAAACTATTTTTATTGGCCTATAGCTGGAGTTTGCGGAGAGGGAGAGACAGACAGAGAGAGAGAGAGGTGAGATTTCGAGGGCGAGAGAGAGAAATTGATTGCAGCAATTGGAGAAACGGGAGAAGGCTCCGGGATAAAGAGAGCGCTTGGATTTTTACTGTACGAAGCCGAGGTTGGCCAGAGCGAGAGAGAGAGAGAGAGAGAGAGCTTTGCTAATGAATAAGAATTTTTAGACGAGGTCGATGGGACGATTTTTCACTGGCTATAAAGGAATTGAATTTCTAGGCGAGACTGAGCGCTTTGTGGATAGAATGAAGTTTGTCAGAGCTTCTCTATAATATCGATTCAACGCCAATGGTTGCCTAAAGATATAAAATCTCTTGTATTGCATAACTTAAAAGGTTGTAATATAGATTATTTATAATTTTTGACAAGGCTTAATAATAATATAAAAATAGAATGATTATATTGATCCTAAAAAATCAAGCTTTCTTATATGATAATTTAAGCTTTATAATTGAGAATTTACTCAAAAATCTAACCGAAAAATTCTCTCTATCTGTTTTAGTATTGGGCAAAGGTCAGGTGACGACGCGCTACTACAGGTTCCTGACGCGTACCGGCGGATGGGTCTGGATGCAATCGTACGCCACAATCGTCCACAATACGCGTAGTTCCCGACCTCATTGCATCGTCTCGGTGAACTATGTATTGTCGGAGAATGAAGCCAAGGACTTGATTATCACCGCTGAGCAAAAGGCTTCATCAGCCGTGCCAAGTAATCCACCGAGCACGCCTATGTCGATGCCGAAGACGCCATTGTCCACGAGCAGCGCTGCCAGCACGGCATCGGTGGACGTGGCAATAAGTGAACCCAAATCTCAGGCATCTGTACAGCCGCATAATAGCCCTACGTCACCGTACAACAGGCCAAGGACTGCTACGGAGACAACTGTAGATTCAGAGTACACCGATAGTTCAGGTTACGTGAGCTCGGAGTACTTGCCTAATCACACGGGGTACAATATGCCACCAGCAGCAGCGTATCCGGCACAAAGTGCAGCCGGTACGGCTCATGAGGATGCCAGTTATTATTCGCCTGAGATGTTCTACCAATATGGAGGTATGTTGATCAAAAAAGATTATTCTTATAAATGTTAATGATAGAAAATAATGTAGTAAGAAAAAAAGTTAACATGCAATATTTTTTAGGACCTTCTCACGATCACATGGTAGCTGTACAGCAGCAAACTCAACAAGCACCACCGCCTCAACAGCATCCACACATGATGCACCACGTATCCAGTCCGATGACGTCGCTTCAGCATAGTCCTCAGACTCCACAACATCAAGCACAACAACGAAGGCCGTACTCTGCCTCGTCGAGCTCGTGCGGTAGTTCCGATGCTTCTGATACTCACCTCGCGAGTCCTTTGAGCAGCGCTGGCACATCCAGTCACGTGATAGAAGCTCCACGCAGTGTCAACAGCTTCCCTGTCTACCCATCACATACCCCTGTTCAACAACAGCAGCAATCGCAACACCACATGATGGAGTCCCCACCTAGTGTGGCGAGCATTGACGCGAGCGCCGCCATGTTCCCGAACTGTGGCTTTAACAGCTTTAACACTTTTATTAATGGCTACGCAAGTGGCGCCACGACACCCGACCATCATCCCGTCGTACCTGGCCACCACGAGCAGGCCTACACGTCGCCCACCCATCACCATCCTATGAGCCATGAAGGCTCAAGGCACCTACACCATCATCATTTGCATATGGACAGTGGTGTTGAGCCTCTTGATATTCCTTTCTACGCTAACGGCCAGCAGTACAGTCCGAACTCCGTCCAACCGCATCATCTGCACCATTATGATGTAGTGGCACAGACGGCCGCGCAGCCGGAAATTAGCAACGACGAACGCGTCTTTAAGAGGCTTAGGGTTTTCTGAATCGGCAACCGCCTGGTCAGGTGTTAAAGGATTGTTGAGTGTCGCGGGAACAGCAGCGCCATCGCACTGCTTTCCCCGCACGTCTGTAATATAGCACGAGTAATTTATTTTAGGTTTTAACTATACCACCGAGTCTTAAAAAGATAGGGTTCGATGCGACAGGGCGTTTTTAAAAGCATATGCCGTGGTTTTTTGGACAGTTTTTTAGGTTAGCATTCGAAACGTTCAGAGAAATATCACATGTGATTAGTCGTACAAGTACCGCGTAGTATAATAGCGTAAAACGAATAGTTTATGATGAGAGTACTTTTAGTTCGTTTTTATTTTAGCTAGTGATTAATAAATTATTAAGCGATAAAAACTCTTGATTAGTGCGCTGTGATAATCAGCTGATCGCGTTTGCTGACGCCATGTTGGCACATAAAAATGTCACGTGGCGTTGTGAAGGCAACATCGGATCTGAAATAACGATATGCCGAGTCTAAAACAATAATTTTGATGAAATAAATTTAAAAAATGTTTGTATTAAGAAAAAATACGTCGCGCTGGCCGCGAAAATCACTACTGTGAAATTAAGGTAGTTCGGATGCAACATCCCTAGACAAAAAGTAAAATTTGAAAAAACAATAGATAGTATTATAAACAAAGTGTAATTGTTAAAGTTATCTTATGACTAAGATAATTTTTTTTAACAAAAAGGCTATATTTTAGAAATATCGCATAAATCATTATTGATAAAACACGGAAAACGTTTTTATTTTTTAACGGATTTCAATTTTGAAGGTTGAATTTTATTTCTTAAGTAATTTCATGGGGACTTACCGACTTACTGAAGGGAAAATTCAAAATTATTCAAAACCAATTCAATTCAAAAAAGTTATCTTAGTGATATTAAATAAGCTTTGTTTATAATACATTGACTATCTATATCATTTCGATAAATTAATCACGTTGTAAGTATTGTTTTTCAAATATTAGATAACCTCTTCGTACGTCTTTGACTAGGGAAGTCGCGCACGAACCCTTAAACAACGCTAATTCGTCATCGTGGCAGAAGAAAAAGTATATCAAATACTTTCAAAATTAATTCGTCTCGATCTGTCAAAAGTTGAGATTTTGTATACATCGGTAATTCTGATTATCGATCAATAGCGTCATCAGCGACGTCATTAGTTTGTATCCGTCGGTAATTCCAATTATCGAAAATTCGTTAGCGACGTTGCCAGTTATCAGCCAGTTGTAAATAATCGAAGAATCATAAATGCGAAACGGTTTGAGGTCTTAGATTTTTCTAATGTAAATAGACAAGTTTGAACGTTTGTAGCTTAATTTTTAGGTATCCTAGAGTATGTAAATATTTTACACGAACCCGAAGACTGACCGGTGCTTATGCCACTGACCAAAGAAATTACCTTTGTATCATGTAATATCATTAGGATGTTTCCAACTGCTCTTATTTAATCTACACTGAACACACGTAGACGAGGAAGTTTTAAATATTGTACATATAACGTTGTACACTACTAGTATTATTTGGAAATCACTTCAATTACGGAGTTGGGTTTATGTAATTTTTGTTTTATTAGTTTTGTTAGTTATGCTAGAAAAATATTATTATTAGGACACGAGGAGATTGTCAAATTGGCAATAACATCTTTTTTTTTTATGATTATTTGTTTTATTTTAAGTTTGATTGTAAATTATTCGGATAAATTATGTGTATTTTAATTTTAATTCTAACTTATTTGATCAATCGCTTAATTAAGATTAAAATTTATCTCTCCAAAAAACCCAGCTCTGATGGTTGTTTATCTTAATTTTAAAAAAAATGCGTTAAAGATACATTACTTTGTTATTGCACAATGTAAATTGGACTGTACTTACCAAACGGCATTCTTCTTTACCTATTGTATTTATATAATATACATACAAAATTATTATTTATATTTAATGTAAAGTACAAGTGTGACATTTAGATAGGAGTATATGAGAAAATTGTATGAAATTAGAAAAGATTATCCCTGTAAATATTGTAAAAGAATGAATTTGCGAAGTACGGTGCCTAAACGCCGAAAATATAACATATTTTCCTTTGAATTTAAATCTTTTGATTTTTTTATTCACTCACTTTATTAATATTTACGACTAAAACTATTTTAATTCCTATTTGATTAAGAGTCACATTTTATCTAAAATAATATTACTAAAAAATTGTTTTATTCTTCAAGAAAAACATAAATGACAAACTTTAAGTAAAAAATAATACAAAGAAAATAATAGAATATTTCTTTTTGTATATGAAAATATGGATATTAATTCAAATCATTGCTCTAAAAGAATACACATATATATTAACACTATAAGTTAATGGCTACATTTATAGGAAAAGAGATTCTTACTCTAATTTCCCATTTTTATAGATTACTAAATCCGCGCCCTTACATTAGACTCCCCCACAAATCAGGCTCCAATTCTCTCCCTCTAAATATAATTCATGATTTCTGTCATACATTTAACACCACCCCTCCCACAACATCACCACATGTTCTCTCGTTTCTTCGCGTCCATCATCCGTAAACTTAAAAAAAAAAATATCTGAGCAGCACCTCGAGCATTAACTTTCACCACGCTAAACGCGCACACTCCATTCGAGCAAATAATATACAATATATACTTTTTCGAAACTTTCAGCACGTGTTCGTATATACGTGTCGTCGTTTCGTCTATACGATGGGTTCCCCAACATCTGGTCAGTCGAGGGGATTTATTTACGACGGCAATAGGCTGCAGGTACTACGTCTGTTTACTCGCTGAATAGGGGCTACCTGCTAGGGAAATTATTGACCCTGCCAGATTTGTGGCGATTACAGGGAAGTCCCCGGACGTACCACATCTTATTTGATCCCTTCTCCTCCACTATACGTCGAACTGCAGGTCGATCCGATTTAACAAGGACGCCGAATTGTGCGGTGTGTGTGTTATACTATACTACGCGATGTCGTATATGTATATATAGTGCATGCTCGAGACGGCGATGATTATTGGTATATTGCGGGGGCGGTGGAGATAGGATTATACGAGGAATAGGGAGAGCTGAGATTTGAGGTGGTTTTGAATTTGTTGGAAAAATTGATTGGCATCGAAATGTTAACTATTGTGAAATATTTTAGTGGAAAACGTTGACCACGGCTGTTTGAACGATAAAGCTAACATAAAAAGTGAAATATATATGAAAAAACTCATTGGTAAACTTTCTCACGTTTGTATTTTTTGCTTTAAAGTATAATTGACGTACGATGCTGAATAAATGCAAAAGATGGAAAAAAGTCATAAAATTACTCTCTAAATGAAATAGCATAAATTTAATAAAATAATTTATCAACACTGCAACAAGAAAACTTCGGAAATATATATTTGTTTTAAATATAACTTTATCCCACAACGAATACCCGACGCTACCTCGCCAACCAGGATAAAAAAATACACCACCCTTTTTCACCCACACCAACCCTCAACGTGAGAAAAAAAAATTTACAAACGCCAGCGCGATCCATACACACACACACACGATTCACTCGCAGGACCCCCGCGACCTCGACAACCGCATATCGCGCGCTCCCACGCAAAAAAAGGAATCCAGCATCGCTCGCGCGCGCTTATATCCAACCCAAAAGAAATAAAAACCTCAAAAACATACGTTTCCTCTCACTCTCTCTTTCTCTCACAACGGGGTTTTTGCGTTTAATTGTCGGCCGACGGAACAATGAACACCCCGCGAGCAGCGTGTATATATCGCGAGCTCGGCATGGTGCCGTGTGGCACACACAAGCCACGTGCCACCGTCCTATTGTGCAATCAGTCATTGGGAGAGAGACACAGAGAGAGACGGTTTCGTAGGCAACGAGTCGATTGTACGTGTATATACCGTGATTACGCGGTAATGAGAGATGGAGCGCGTGCACGCGTGTGTAGGTGGTACAGAAGTCGGAAAGTTAGTTGAGTGATGGACAATCGCGCAAACGGGAGGTTTGGGAATAGATCGGAGTCAACGACGGTGTAATTGGGGGATTGGTTTCGAGTAATTGAGATGTTGCCGCGGGAGCTAGGCTTTTTTCATGTGAATTATAATGGTAAATGATTGGTCAAATGGAGTTTAATAGTTTTTAATGTATATATATATATAATTTACCGTTGTTGAAGAAGAAAAAAAAGAAAATTATTTAGAATGATAAATATTTTTGCTGCACTTTTTGTAATAATGGTTGAATGTGTATATCGGTAATGTGTCAAAGAATCTTTACGTTCAGATATTGAATATGTAATACTGCGTAAACAGTACAAAGATATATGTAATATTCATTCTATTTTATATAAGTACCTGATTATTCTATATTAGATTTTCTAACTCGAACGGTAATTTCGTTCACTCGATAAACATCATACACAATTAATTAATATACAATACAACTTATATAAAAACCTATACATATACTAAACAACATCCTCCACTTCAACATGGGACAATCCACCCGGAAATCCACGATACTTACGGTCGATCAATCCGCTTCAATCTGCACCCCATCATCCACTGCAGTGCGAAATCAAGCCGAAAAACGTGCGCGAGTAACGAAGAAGTCATCCATTATATACTCTGCATGTATATCTATAATACATATATGAGTATATATATATACACGAGTGTGTCCGTCGCCGCGGGCGCGTATATCGCGTCGTCGCGTGGCTCTCGTTAAAGCCTTACGCAGACACCCGCGGCGACGACGTCAGGGCACTGTAATGTGAGAAACGCAGTGCACGATCGGTGCGTGCACGTATATATGGTCGTGGTGCGATGGGTGGAGTACTTTTTTCTTTCGTCATTTCAGGCGGTGACAGTTTGTTCGGTGAATAATTTAATTGAGGATTAATGTTTTTAAATAATAATAATAATATGCCTTTTGGAAAAAGTATTATTATACAACGAGTAATATAAAAATAATATTCTTATATATGTGGGTAGTTAAATATGTTTAATTTTGACGTGTTATTTTTGGATTAGGAGAAAAGACTTTTTAACAAAAACATGCCAAAGAATGATGTTTCATATATATACACAAGTGTGATAAAAGGATTTGGCTCAAATTAGAGCAGAGCATGATGCAGGCAAGTCGACCACTTGACATCATTTCGCGTCTTCGTCTAAACATGTATACAAAAATATCTCAAAAACGCAGAAAGGCGCGAACTCCTTGCACTTCCTTTCTCTCTAAAAGCATACTTCACAGAGACAATTAAACCACCAATTAGAGAATAATAAAAGCCTCGCTGTTTGTGACGCAATGGAACGTCCCTTATACTTCTTTTGTTTTTATAATTGTCTCATTACACGTATATATACACGTTTCCCTTATTTATTTCTCGTATATCAAAACTCGGCGCGTAAATTTCATCGCGTATATATACTACGCGTCTCGTATTTTTACGACGCGAACACGCGGAACCACAAAAAAAAAACAAAAAAAACAGAGTCTTGCAATTACACCAATGCCCGTGTCGATCTCGAATGGAGAAGGAAGAAAAAGAAATGTAATATTACGCGAATATATACTCGGAGTTGAGGTACGTATGGTGGGCTTGAAGTATTCTTTTTGTTTGGTGTATTTAGCGAGCCGAGTGTCGAGGGGTTCCTTAGCGAGGCTTTTTTCTCTCGCTCTCCGTTTTTTTTCGTCTTTGGCGTCTCGGGAGCTTTGAGGGATTTATGATGCGATTTCGGCGTAATTGTTTTGCGCGAAATTGCGAGAAAGATTTTTTCGTCGGTGCCGTGCAAAGTTTTTCTATAATTTCATAAATAATGAAGTATCTTGCGTAAAGTATATCTTTTAGTTTTTTTTATATTACGAGAGCAAAAATTTGACAATAACCATATATCATTTATAATGTATTATAACTTTGACTGATTAAAAAATTTTATTAAAAGAACGACATTTCTCGTATTTACGAAAAATTTATTAGTTGGTAAAAATTATTGTTACACAAGTAGAAATAAAGTTTTACTTTTTATTTCATTCTATTCTATCAAACGATGAAAGCAAATTCAGTACAACAATATACACGATGTAAAGTTAAAAAAGAAATAATTTAAACAAAAAATTGTTAAGACAATGTCAAAACACTAACAAGAAGCTACAAAATAAACCGATATCAATATTTACTTACCTTACCCATATAAAATTACATTGCATAACCCGCCAGAGATCAGTATAAATCAATAAAAACAGCTCGAATAATCGAAATTCCAAAATCACATCTGTAACCCCGCGTTAAAACGCTCGAACTATACCATCAATATTCTCGCATCGATAATCGCTATCGCCAACTCTAACACCGCTCATAATTCCAAACTCGCCTCGCGCGCCGATATCCCAACATTACGGCAGGCATAGCAACATTACGTTCAACGCTGTAGACCATAGGGGATGAGGGAGGCGCTCTCGTGACATATGTACACTCGATTTGTCCGCGTGCCGTAAAATCCGTGCCGCGATTAGGGGCATCGGCCGGGATTTCAGGTCATAATAGCGGCGAATGAAGGCAAACACTCGAGTGCGCGGTACGCGTTGTAAAAACACTTGTTTCTATATATGCACGAGGGTGCGTTGTACAATCTCTGATGTTTTAATGCGAATGGTTCATGTAAATCAGTATATAGTTGAAAAGTTTTGGCTGCGCGGGAAGTATAAGGTTTGCATTTGAATGAATAGCTGGAGAGTGGGACGGTCGTGTGAAACAGCGTTTATTATGTTGAGTTGTGAAAAAGGGGTACGAAGTTTTGATAACGTGGGAGAAGTTGAAAATTGAGTGTCAATGTTATTTTATAAAGATAGTATATATGAAATGATATAAGATTCATATTTTACTATAAAGCGAGTCGAAACTATTTAATTGGTAATTCGAAACTTATTGTTAAATGCCCAGGAAAGAAAAATTCATACTTAGTTTAGATGTGTTTCATATATTAATCCTTATGCGATTATTAAAAGTGACTCCATCCATTCCTTATTAACAGAGATACCTATAACTTTCCCCTTTCAAATTTATCCTTTATTATACCACCAAATTACAGAAGGCACATATACATCCACACCCGAACCCCATCACAAGACAAAGTATGTAACATCGAAAAAGAAGACAGCGCATCGACTCCAGTGGAAAAGAGGTAGGAAAATACCCATAAAGACACTATACACACCGCGCCTATATATACACGTATATTATGCCATCATATATATATACATAGAGAGTGAGTGCGCGATTCGACGTATATATAGAGGGTGTGTAACACACAGACCTGAGGGGGTTGTTTCGCGCGTAACCCCGGGCAACGGCACGTAACGCCGCCCACGCCGCGGTCCTGTTTGCCCGACGATTCCGTACCAATTACGGGCCACCGTGCGACGACAAGGACGGCGACCACCCACCGCGATGCGCGCGCAAACGTACAACGCGTACTATAGTATATATATATAGCGCACTCGTCGTTCGACGTCGCGGCATGAGAGCATCGACGCGGTCGAGGTGCGCATATAGTGATGTACATAGATATATAGGTAGGTATTATAGTCACTTTTGCGATGATTATGCTGTGACTTTGGGGATTAGGTTGACAAGGTGGAGCTGAGGATTATGGGTGTGAGTGGGTGGAAAGAGAGAGAGAGAGAGAGAGAGAGAGAGAGAAAGGAATTAGGAGGTGGTGGGAGAATTCAGGTGGATTGGGTTATTTAGGTGTAAAGGTTTATGGATAGATGTTGCGGTTCAAGCGTTGTTTTTTATTGGTGTAGATGTAGGGGTTGGAGTTGAAATGGAGGTAGAAGTGTGAGGGAGTTGGAATGCAGAATGTTGTATTCTAAGATTGATATAATTGAAATGGATTTGAAGTTTTATAAAATTAAAGATAAGATTTGTTTTTGGAGCTTGACTTTAAAATTTTGAATGAATGAAAAATTTATACATACCTATATATTTTATAGCAGTTTACAAGGAAGCATAGCGTATACAATAATGAATTACACGAGCAGTAAAAATATCGAGTATACTTAATAGTATGCGTCATTCATTATTTTTCTATGTTCAATTCACTAGAATACGTTATAGTTTTTTTTTTTATTATGAAGCAGTGCAAAAAGCTACCATATATGAATGTATCTTTTGTTAAAAATTCTTAAAAATAATGACACTCAGTTGTTTTAGTTTGTTAAGTTGTAAAAAATCGTCCTGTTTTAAACATTTTCTGACTGTCAAAAAGACGTCTTATATATCAAGTGCATTTTTCTTTTTATATTTTACAATGATTTGAGGTTTTTTTGTAAGTCTTGTATAGCTTTGCATTGCTGAATTAGTCAATACTTTGAGATAATTAGGAAAAAATTTTGAATTTTTAAAAGTTTAGCAGAGAGGTGCTAGACAATCTCTGAGATCTGAATTCGAACGCGATACAGCGCAATTATTAGTATATTAAATTTTCATTTTCATATTATATTGAAATAATTTTTAGTTATAGTATATATGGGATTTTACAGAAAAGATGCACATAATTTTTCAATTATAAAAAAACTGTTAGTTTACCACATTTCACAATAACTCGTTCTTATATACTCTAAATATGTTTATTAAATTTCAAATAAATATTGTTAAATATTATAACCGGAATTTATGTAACAATAGACTATCTTTACAATAGTCTTTATGCTATTCATGTACTCATTAATGATAAAGCATTAATTGAATATCTGTATAATAATTAATTATTAGGTTCATTTTGTATTACAGCCATCAATCAAGTACGTTAGATTAAATAAAGGACCCATATTAATTTAGAGTATAAGTACCAAAGCAATCTACAACAATGTTTGTGTTGTTTTAATATCTGACTGGAGATATAATATTTCATTATATTATTTAATATAGGTATATAATTTTGTATATGTAAATCTAACATACAAATGCCAAAAGGATAAATTTTAATTCTTCTATTTTAATTAGTCTATTTTACCAGTTATGTGCATCGAGTCACCAAAAATGTTATCGTTCATCTTTTACAAATAAAAATGATAATAAATAAAATAATTTATATATATATATATATATATATATATTACATATTGCATATATTTAAATTAGATATATATATATATATCTGAATAATTTCAAAATTATAAAATGAAACATTTCTCAAAGTTATCTTTAAGCAATTGTATAAAACTATATTATTTAAATAGAAAAGTACGTAATCATGAAATTGAAATTTATAAAAAATTCATTCATAGCGACATCTAATACTTATTAATAGAATCTGTTAAAAATTCTCATATGTACAGCTGGTAAGGCAGAAATTCTCGCGTACTATATATCCATACCCGCTACTTGCAGGAATCCCGCTGACGTCACGATCTAACTACGACTGTTTTAAAAGCAGTATACGAAAGAAGGTCAAATTTGAACAAGATATATTATAAAAGTTATTTTTTGTCTACTACGTTCCATACGTTTTGCTATAAAAATGCTCTTATAATTGTTATACAATATATAGTACATGTCTAACAATTACGACAACTTTTCTAAAATATACAAGACAGAAAGTCAACATTAGACTTACATGTTTACATTTTCTGAGCAAACCAATAAGAACAGGATATAGATACATTGGAAAAACCATTCGAAAGGTCGACGCTTCTGAAATAAATATGGGTTACATAGATTTATATGAATTTTATTTATTAAAAATATTTCTTTTTATTAATGAATCAGAAAATTCATTAAAAATTAAAAGTGATTAAGAATATTTTCACTTTATATATGTATATTCAATAGTTCATTTCAATGTAGAAATAATTTACTTACATTAATATTATATATAAGCAAAAATATATTACATATATATATACCTATTAGTACTTATCTTTTACAGATAAAAATATATATTTAAAAGGTATCTTAAAGGTACTTTCACGATAACAATAACATCTAATATTCATTATTATGGTAACAATGAACATTTATAAATTTCTACGTTTGTTTATATAAACAAGTATAAATACTTAATATTGTTTTTAGTTTTATTATGGCAATAGCATATTTGTTATAGGCTATTATTTGTTTATTATTAAAATTTTCAATGGAAATCTTTTGTGATGATATCGTTTGGCTCACGATTATCAAAATAGATTTCTGTTTGTAGCATGCAGACATTATTAATATACACATTAATGTGTATAGATAATCATCGCATCACTCTTCAAGAGAAATATTTTTCACGTACATAAACATATAATAAAATTAAATTAAATTTGTTTTGTTTTTCAAGATCGAAAGTTATTATCAAAAAAGAAAAATTTCTGTAGTTCGAAATGTATAAAAATTAATTATTTCTTTTTCAAAGAAATACAAATTTGTATAGCTATTTTTTGTAAATTTGAATTTCATATTTTTGAGGATCAAAGTTCTGCCATCGCCTAATAAATAGTTTAGTTCATTAGATATTCATACTCAATCGTAGCAATCCTAAAATATTCGACATGAATCTTATTCATAAAAACAAGAACCTAATTGAAAATTATTTCTTAGATTTTGGTATTAATATTTATATAATAATTGATAAATAAATTACCTAAATCTGCTAAACTATCTGCAACATATATATGTATATGCACGATAACTATATTATTTATCGATTATTATATCGCGGGTAACAAGAAATAACAACAAACACTTCGTAAATGTGAATCAATATATAAGTACAAAGAAAAAACAATTATCAAACGAATTTTTCAAGACAATGCTGTATATTATCCCGTTGAAAATGCATTCGTTATAATATTAAACTGGGATCTCTAGACAACAAAGGAATGTTACAAACTTAATCAATATTATGAAACACATTTTTACTATCGTAGCCTTAATATATTAGTCAAAATTGATCATACGTTGTTACTTCGTAACATTTCAATGCAAACATCTCACCAATAAATTCCAGAAAAAGGCACATATCAACAGCCTTTTCATTTTCGCGTAAAAATGTTCGTAAAAATTCGTAGAGCATATGTTTATTTATTCAAAACTTGGAGCGAGTCTCGTGATGGGGACTACTCGAATTGTGGTACTTGTTGCCTCGGACGCCATACTCGTCGAGGATGTTGTCCGAGCCGCTGTACATGGAGAAGCCACGACGTGACAGCTCCTCGCCTGGGACGATGGTCGGGTTCGTGTAGCAGAACTCGGCCATCATGTTTGCTTGTCTGCCCAATTGATTCGAACTGTAAAATTAATTGAAATAGAAAGATAAATTTTAAACTTTACTTTTTTATAAGGAAATTTTTTTTTATTTGTTTACTGGGATTTTTACGTTTTACAATAGTAATTTTTCATAATTTTCGTTGCCAATTTTAATTTTAGTAATGTTCATGATTTTTTTGTAAAAAAGATTGACTAATACTGTGATATGTTTTTTTTATCAATTATAAAAATTACTATCTCAAAAAGTAAACGTCCCCTATGATAAGTATATCTCAATGCTATTATGACAATATTTCATTTCTTCGTATTTTTTGAGATTTAGTTTCAATAGATATGTAGAGTTCTTAGATATATATACTACTTTTTATGTTTTTCATATTTTATTCACTACAAAATTAGAAACTAAGAAACTAGAACTAGAACTAAGAACTAAGAACTAGGAACTTGTTGGACAAATGTTACAATAATTACTGATCAAATTTAAGCTTTAATCATAAATACCAACGTTTTCATTATTTTAAAATTGTTAATTTATTTGACTAGAGACATATATTAAACAATGAGAGAGAAATTTTAACGATAATATTTTCCTAATGCTTTATAAATCATCTTAAAGTTTGAATTTTTAGAATCTAAATAATTGTAAAATTTGTTGCGTACCAATCAAATCCAATACGAACCCGAGTATACACATATATCAATCGTTTGTTTTCCTAATCCAACAAAGGCACCTTGTTTACTATTATAAACTTTGAATTAAAATTTGGCAATCAGTTGCTCACTAGCCGTAACACATAACGGCAGCTCCAAACCGAACCTTTACCTATACAGACCTTCTACTTTACCAACAAAAAAACTACCAAGCGAACTAAACTAAAGAAAAACAACCATGAGTCTCATAGAAGTTGAGAAATGCACAATCGACCGTTCGGGCGTGACCCACGTAAAAGTCCGTGAATTCGGCTCTTACACGTGGACGATCGTGAACTTCAAGTTCGGCGTGTTTCTCAAGTGCCAGAACTGCTTCTCACCAGTGTTCCGCACTGGACCAAGCGACGAGTACGAATGGCAGTTTTGTATGAAGAAAAGCGACTATAGCAACTATTTCGCCCTCCAGCTGTCACACAAGAACCTTGCGCCAGCTTCCACTGAGGCCACAGGTGACAAAGGTAAACGCGGTTACCTCCTCATCTACCTACTGAACAAATGGGGCAAAGAAGACATAACCACCGAGCTCCTCGTCGACATCATGCTCGACCAATCCGGCGAGAGGCAGTGTAGCACGACCTTCTTAAAAAAGGAATACGTATTCGAGGAGAAAAATGGCCTCCTACATAATGGCCATCTCACCCTTCAGTGCAAAATGTACTACGACGACGGCCTCATTTCCTATCCCACGGAGAGCCGCAGACGCACGCCCGAATCTGTACCTATACGCAAGAAGGATGACGACCTTGATAAGCTCTTCGAGTCCGAGCGATTCTCCGACGTCGAGGTCGTTTGCAAGGAGACAGTGTTCCGCGCTCACAAAGCTATCCTCGTGGCGCGTAGTCCTGTTTTTGCAGCTATGTTTGAACATGATATGGTCGAGACGGCAGAGAACCGCGTTGATATGCAAGAAATCGAGCCTGAAATCGGCCGTGAACTTCTACGTTTCATGTATTCAGGAAAGGTGAGCAATCTGGAAGAGCGGGCTCGCGATCTTCTAGCTGGTGCGAATAGATATGGATTGCAGGAGCTGAAGGCCATGTGTGAAGAGGTGCTTATTGAAGAGATTTCTCATGAAAACGTCGGAGAAATGCTTTTTATAGCTGACAGATACAAAGCTGATTATCTGAAGCAAAAATCTATTGATCATCTAACGCTTCATGCCAAGGATATCGTCAACACGGAGGTCTTCAAGAATGATATGAAGAAATGGTCGCCTGTACTTATGGAGCTGCTCGTTAAGTTTTTTGCCATGAAGGCTGTATAAAATGTTACGGCTGGATAATGGGTAGAATTTGTTTATTCATGTTTCAAACGATTGACGAATTTGTTTTAACGATCTTATTTGTCTCTTTGTGTCAATGAGTAATTTGTAAATATGACGATTTAAAAAATTTTAAAAGTATTTTTCTGTAAACTACTTATAATGTCGTTAAGATTTTAAAAAGTATGTGTACGTAACGAACTTCTTGTATAGACTTATTGTTTAAGAAAATGTTAATTAACATAATTATAAGCGCTTTATTGTTGATCAAGTTTGACGAGTTTTATGATATTAGTAACGAATTTAGCACTTTTAAATCAATTCGAAATACATTCAAAATGTAAATAAAGACTGGCATCCAGTTCAAATCTCGTTTGTATATAACTTACGTACATTTAAGAATAAATCAATTTTACCTTTAAACAGACTTTATTCATTCATTTCCATCATTATATTATATTCATATACATTATAAATGTATCTTTAATTAGCCGCAACGCTAATTATAACTACAAAATAATATTCAAAAATTTCTGTTAACATCAGCTACAGAAATGTATAATACAAAAAATAATCACTTCATCGAGCTTTTTAAACCATAAACATATTACATAAACATTTCCGTCCTCCAAATCCCTCAAATCCGCTCCTATATACAGCACAAACCAAATTAAAATAACTCAGATATGCACAGTGCCCAATAAAACGAATCTCGCCTACGCTTATATATTTTATATATATATACCTATATCCTCTCTCATGGGTGCGCAACGAATCAAATGGAAAGCGCAGGTGCAATAAAGATATCTTATCGTGTATACGCACAGGTGTGAGTCAGTACGTTGCGATTTGACGGCTCTTTTGCCTTTTTTTTCTCTTTTTTTTATCGCGAGGAAAAATTTAGATATATAGTACGATGAAGGGCATGTGTGACTTACTCGTCGGACACAAGGCGATTGACTTTGACGAAAAGAACGCCGACGAGGATGAAGAGCAGAAGGATGCTGAGACCTGCGACGCCACAGGCTATGTAGAAGTAGAGTTCCAGCTCCTCGAGGGTCGTCTGAAATTGATAAATAGTTGTTGTTATTAGTATAGTTATTTTATTTATTCAATGATCATTGTGACACGTAAATTAAGTGATAATTAATGATGGATGAAGATTTTAAATATAATATACACGTAATTTAAATATTTTCTGATATTCTAAGAGTTATAGTCCAATATACTTGAAAATATAATTTAATGTTTTTATAGTAAAGGTCAATAAACACCTGTATGTACTTGAAGTACTAATTATTTGAAACATTGCGAAGGACAATGACGATTAGAAATAATATGTCGTATGGAGTTAATGAGCAAAGAGTGTTTTCTTATCTCGTCTACTTAGAAGGTATATTGTTAATACTGATAAGTATACATATACAAGTATATTTAATAAAACTTACAGTATACATTATTTTTCAAAACATAACAATATAGATTATATATATATATATATATATATATTTATTCAAGCAAATTCATATCTATATAAACATCATAAAAACACAATGAAGAAACAATTACAAAGCCATCTTTCATTTAAAGAGGACGCGACGCAAAGCGCGCGGGTCATCAAAAGTTGCACAGTCGAAACTCTATAATAACAGCCGCACTATACCCTCATTATCCACCTCCCGACTTGCGAAATAACCCAACGCGCATTCGGGATCTCTCTCTCTCTCTATATATATATATATATATACAACAAAGAGACTTAGAACCATATACACTATACGAGTACATAACTACGATCCCATGACTCTGTCGTATTAAGTATACACACACAAAAAAAACTGTGCGCGCGTCAGCGCGAATTGTCGAAATCAAAGCGACATCGTCGCGTCGGTTGTCAAGGCTCTGTATAAACATATTATATACGCGTGTGGAAGGAGACAGCTCATTGTTCTCGTTTCCGCGGACTCGCGGAATTAAGCAGATATTAAACGCGCACATGTACGTGTGTGTATAATACTACAAGGACGCGTGGGGATGTCGACCTATGTACACCGCGGCGATGATGATGATGATGATGATGATGATGATTCGACGCGAGGATATGAGGTTTTTTCAGAAGGAGTATATAATATATATAGACGGCGGTGAAGTTGCAGAAACGGTATTATATATTGTATATATACGAGTAATTTGTAGCGTGTTTTTATTTGATGTTACGCGAGAGGAAAGGAGCGTTGATAAGTTTCAGGAAACGCGCGGCTTCTTTGTCTTTGACATGTGTTTGTTGGAATGATGAGAGGTATATAACTATTGTTATGGTTTATGTAAGTGGGTGTAGGTGTGTTGGAGGATTGAAAATGTGAATTGTCGTAGGCCAAGGTTATGGATTGTAAAATCAATATAAAAGTTATGTGACTTCGGGATTACGTACACAAAATAAAAGAAAAAATTATATGGTGATATTATGTCAACGATTATTTAAGGTGTTATCTTATGAATGTATAATCTTTTTAGAATTTAATGTTAATTATTGTTATCCAACTGTGATAATTATAAGTGTTGGGTAAGAATTGATCTATTTTAGGTTTAGATTATGAATACAGAAACATCATTCGAATAATGTAATGCAGTAGTATGGATTTCAATTATATTATTGGTAACGTCATTTAATTTTTTTTAATGACTTGAAATAAACGTCTATTTATTGCCTTCCGTAATCGTCTAGAGAATGTGTGGCCTAAAATTTGCATTATTTAATTAATTCATTAGCGTTTTTGCAATTATGGTATAAAAACTATGCATGATGTTACGTATAATAATCAGGATAAGTTTTAAACGCAAAAAAATGATTGACAATAGAATAACTTCAATTTTTTAACTACGCACCCTACGCATTCTAATAAAAAGTTATAGAATCTTTTTCATAAGTTCTGGAAATGTATAGAGAATTAAATATATGAATATAAATATAGAAAATATAGAAGGAAAATGAAGATTCTGACAAATGATAAAGTCAACGATTTCTTATTAAAATTTTTTTAATTTCGTGAATTCGAAAATTACAATAAGTATACTATAAAATAAAACTTCTAAACCGGTCACCAATTAGAATTGAAATAATCCATGTTCTTTACAATTTCTTATCCCAGTGTCAACGTCAACCTCTACCTCATAACCGTCTCATTACACAGTCACATCACTGACAACCTCAAAATATACGAATTCCATCAACTAAAAAAAAAGAAAAGAAAAAAAGAATCCGGAATGACCTCGAAAAGCCAGCGACCCCATTCATCTCTTTTCCTCTTATACTTACAATCCGCGCATACTTTCGTCCGCACGCGCAAACAATCAACGCGTTTCCCGAGAACCAACGTCCAGGAAAGAGACTTGAAGATATATACATATATCCACCCGCCTGTGCTTATTTACACGAGAGAGAGAGAGCTAAGAGAGCGCTTCCTCCAATTTCGCAAGCGTCCTTCGCGCGCGAGTCGTCGAACTGCATCGCCGTATGTGGGTAAGTATCATTATATAGGTATCTCCTGGCGCAAGAAGAAGAAGAAGAATCAGAAGAAGAATTTGCATAGAAAGAACCGAGGTTACGTTGCTGCGTCGACCGTCGAGATTCGCGTTTTTGATGCGGCTATGCGGGAGAGAGAGAGAGAGAGGTGCGGAAGTATGTATGTATATATGATGGAAATGAATTTTTGTCGGAGGAGGTGGGTGAGGATGGTGCCGGTGCTAATGAAGGTACTGTAATGAGGTCGAAGTGGTTGAGTTCTATATATATTTTTGCAATTAATAAGGTAATGTAGTGTTGAATGGAATTTCTTTAAAAAACGGGAAGTTGAAAATCTAGTTTCTCGGATTTTTACATGCGCATGGTTTTGATATTATAACGTTATTGTACTACTGATTTAAAATTATGTAGTCTGCAGGTGTGAGAGCTATTCATATAATGATATACGAAGAACAGTGGATGATCAAGATAATGGATAAAAATAATGAATTATGTTGAACTCGAATATAACGAAGAATAGATAAATGCGATCGCTTTTATTTCGTATCTCTGCAAGATATTTAATATCGCCGATAAATTCTAACAATGTACAAGTTATTGGAATTATTAAAAAATTATTACAGTATTTTAAGAACTATTCGCACTGAATAACTTGAAAATTATTTATTTCACATATATTATATTGTTAGATTTACGAAAGATATAAAGAATGAAAAAAATTGAAATAACGATGACAGAAATATTGTTCATATAACTTTTCCTCATTCATGCTCTATCGATGTCTAATGAATCACGATAAAAAAATTCTTTATATATATACCGTTATTTAATACATCATGCTCTTCATGGAACCATCAGAGGAAAAAAATTTGCTATAAATTAAAACGCATTGCGGTTCCAAGTATACGCGAGTATATTTTGTAACATGAAAACTCGTATAATTTTCTACATTCGATAAAGTACAATACACAACTGCTGTCCTTGAAAATTAATATACCGCCTCAACGAACATTTATTATCTTCCAGATTTTTACAATGTTTCCTCACAAACACTTATCAGTTAAAAAAAAGGTCAATATACTCTTTCAATCACTATACCATCGTAAATCTTTTCGCTACGAAATTCCATTACACTCCAAATCAAATAATTCACGCGTTAAATTCATCCTTCCAAAAAACAAAAAAAACAGTCCCCGCTAAAGTTTCTCTCCTATCATAACGTCATCACCATCGACTATACAACAACCGCGCGCGCGCGCGCACCTGCCGGGAACAATTCAATTACACTGTGCGCGGCCGCAAAGAGAGTCGCCGGAAAAACCGTGCCACCTCGATTCGCTACACCTAAATGAATTTATCCCCCTCTCCCGCTTCTCTATAAAAGAAAAAAAAACAAACACCGAAAGCGACATCAAACGCCGTCTGCGACGTATATATATATATATATTTATACAGTATCTCGTTATCGTGATACTTTCACTCTTGCCAACAACTGCAATCATCACGATCGCGACACGAACCGCGAAACATCAATTAAATCGTGTAACAATAATAATAATAAACTATATAATACTCACCATCGCGATGGTCTATTAGGTGTACGCGTACTGTTGTCAGCTGGAAATAGTATCAGTTTCTCTTCCGACGCCTCACACGACGCATGGTATAAACGTTCTTCTCTCAGTTGCTCCACTGCAATGCATCTCTTCTGATAATATGCCGTCACTGCAGTGTATATAACACGTGTATGGATCACTTATACGTGCGATATATACACACACACATACACAGCACCTGCGTACACGATAAAGAACTATACGTTAAAATGCGTGAAGGCAGTTCGTTCCGAACGATGATCAAAGGGGATATATAAAGAAAAAAAAGGAAGCGAATTTCGTGTTTTGTAAATTCGCGCGTGATGTAACAGTACAGAGCTGTGGGGCAGAGGTTTTCATTGTCGCCGTGCCGCTGCGTGTTTGGATTGTTTGAGGAAGTATAATATACCTACTGAGAGAGAGAGAGAGAGAGAGAAAAGAGAGCGGTTTTGCGGTTTTTATTCATGTAATCCGTGCTATAGGTTGGATTGTTGTGCTGCGGTGATAAGAGGAAGTGTATATAAAGGAGGAGATTTGGGATTAGGAGGTTGGAGTTTAGCTATAATGTAAGTTATATAGTGCTGGGTTGGGTTATTATTATATGGCAATGTTGTTAATAAAGATAAAGGTTTCCGGGGTTTCAGTTTTGTGGATGATGGAGTAGGTTTTGAAAATTATATCGGTGTGGGAATGGTTACACGATTCTATAATTTTGAAATTCGCGTATAAATATATAGCGCACGGGAATTCTTGTATTATATGGTAATAAAAGTTTAAGTGAAAAAAGTAACGGACGATGTTTCCTGTTGTACCAGGAAATATTTAGGATATATTTTTAGAAAAATTTAAATTTCTTAATTCAAGTTTTTATATTGTTTTCACTGGATATATAGATATATATATATATATATAAACGTCGTTCGCAAGTCAACGGTATGAAGTCAGAGTTGTAAATCCATCCGATGGATCATGGATTTTTACTTGTGACTAATTACATTTCCATTTTAATTATCTACCTATAGATTATAGATATCCGCAACCGCGACGAGACTAGTCACATGTTATTTTTCGCGTCGTGACGACACGCGCGTTCTTATCACGTTGATATTACGAAAATTCATTTGAAATAACGATTCGTTATCTGATGCACTTATTATATAGAAAAACGATAATATAATTGTCGCTGCGTGGATTTCAAAGGACACGTGTATGTATATATATACGCGAGGACGCAGCACATGTGACTCACTATATATATACTCGCCATTGATATTTGGTCAGCTGTTAAAATCGTATACATACGTAGTAAATGTAAATTCTTAAGTTCGTTGTACATGACTGTAATAATAAGTTTTTGTTTTTATTTGAATCGATTTTACTAAAGCGCCGGGTATATGTATTGTTAACATTATTGGATCGAGACAATAAAAAATGTTTACATAATATATTATAATCCCGAATCATGATCATTTCAATTGCTGCGTATCGCAATTGCTTATATACATCATCATTAAATTCGTCCAATTTAAAGTAAGTTATTTAGATTGAATCTCTATATACGTTGCGTAACACGGGTGATATTTGATTACAATCGTTATCTTATTAATACATCGACGTCTCTATAGCCATTAGTAAATTAGAAAACTTTATTTTATATATTATAGATTAAATAAAAATTTTTACGTCAATTCATCATATGACTAACCGGTGACTTGGTGTTTCTTAAGGAATGCGAAAATTCAAGAAATTCACTATATGTTTGATACTATAATTAATCGTTATCAGTGTACAAATTTATATAAAAGCACGTAGTATATATACATGTATATAAGACAGGCGAGGCCTCGCCGGCTTAAGGCCTATATACTGTATAGGTAAAGATAACGCGGTGATAATGAGAGCGCGTATATGTATATGCGAAGGTAATTTGTAGGCGTTGTTTACGCTGATCTCTAAAGGTTTTTCTGTTAACTTTAAAAGGATGTGTTTTTCTTTTTTATTATTCCGTAGTGCATCCGTGATAAATTTTTCTATTCAAGTGTTTCAAACTGTGACGTGCAGTATATGAACGAAAACATTACTCAATCCAAGAATGTTTATTTCTACGAAATGAAACACCTGTAAATATGCCTGGAGCATAATGAAGTTGCGAGCTATTAATATACTCAACGTTTGATTTCCTTATTCCTTCAAGTGATAGTTAAGGTATATTTGGAAATTATATTTTAAGCGTTTACGGACGAAATCTTGAGCAAGATGGTTTATAACATCACGATGTTTAAATAAATTTAACAAAAGGCAATTAAAACTTTTAAAAAAATCATCTTTTCAGAGATAAATATCTATAGTTATAAAAAGATGAGCGTATACAGGCTACTATTAAGAGTACTTAGCGAGTACAGAAACACTGCTAATTGCGCTGTTACTTAACATTAGCTTTTATAAATATATATATTTCTTTTGTCTAGCGTTCCATAACACATTTATATACACAATTTCCATTACAATTGCTACGTATATGTATGTCAATTCAAATAAAGCACGATCGGTAACAACCAAACTTGCGACACTTATATATGTAGCATATATATCACGCAACCGGCGTATATAAGCATCAACAGTAAACTAATCCGCAGGCAATAGAAAAAAAACCGTAAAAACCGCAAAACCTCTTCACTGCACAAAAATCACTTTCGATTTCAACACTATACATCTTATATACACCTCAACCGCTACAACCACCGTTCCCCATATATATATAAATCCCCCACCTTCATTATAAAAAAGAAAAATAATACAACAATATAACGATCAACTCGTACCGTCACAACGCGATTGACAGAGAGAGAGAGAGAGAAACTCACGCTGGTGCACGCGCGCGCGCGACTCCTCGACGATGACTGGAGCCGCAGGTGTGCGCAGCTAAGCAAAAGAGCGTGCACGCCGCACGAGCGCCCGCGCGATATAGTATACTTATATACCGCACAGAGCACGGCACCGATAAACGCGCTATGTGTATATATGTATATAGGTAGCTGTGTGTGCTGCTGTTGTACTTGCTTACTTACCTGTCTCTCTCTCGTTCTCTCTCTCGCTCTCTCTCTCTCTCTCTCTCTTACTTTGCTACGAGTAAGAGCCGCGTGGGGACGTACCGATTCGCATTCACGCTCTCCGGTGATGTGGAAGCTGAGAGTATGAAGATGATGATGGTGATGATGAGTGCAGTTTTTCAAGAGAAGATTAGAGGAAGGAAATGGCGAGGCGGAGTGTGGGAGTTATAAGGAATTTTTTTTTATTACATCTTATCGCGTAGTTAAGGCTTAGTGTATATAGGCAAGATAAGTCGATGAGTTTGTTAATGAAAAAAAGGTTTGTAATGTAGTAGCAAATTTTATCGGGATATATAATAATGTTGATAATAATTCTAGAATAAGGTGAATACGTACTTAAACTGGTTAAATGAATAAGGATATATGTGTTTGAGTATTTCTTTTTTTATATACTTATTACAAGGAAATCGTATTATAAAAAATCTCTTTGTCTAATTGCGAATTTGTAATAAAATGGAGAATATGTAACATCAAAAGGTAAAATTAAAATCATTGTGAGAAATATTTCTGACAAAGCAAACATATTTTTTCAGATAAGATAAAATTGTGTAAAGAACGTTACTCAATTTAGATTTAGCATACATTTCTTCATTCAACAATGAAAGCAAAGAAAGTCATCTTATATTTTCTTTTTATATAAGTGTTAACACGACTATTGATCATTTATATCGCGATATATTGAAAAAAATTATTTTACAGTATTTTACAGTGAAATTATAGTTTCTTACTATTTGTAATATTAATTGTATATATTTTATTTTGAATACTGTTTTATTGGACAGTCGAATGACGCACCGACATCAGGTTGATTAATGTTAATTTTTTGTGTTAATACCGTCTGCTTTGTTAAATACTTTACATGTCTTTAATTTGATTCAGATGTAAGTCATAATCACCTTAATTTATTTGTTTAATAAAATAATTTTAAAAATAATTCATAAGATAATTTATTTAAATATGCTAGACTTAAAAAATACAACGATATATAATTATGTCGAAAAATTGAATATCCGTTATGATAATAACAGAATGCAAGACGTTACTACGCATTCGCTAAGAAAAGAAAGCTTCTGTTATTGATCCAGTCAAATATTTACTAACTCTTGATGGGAGATACACATTTTTTAAGTTTAAACAGATAAGTCGCGTTTCGAGTGCTACTGCGTACTAATTCTCGTTGTTTGTTTCCTTTATATAATACCAAACTTCAAAAAAATGTTATTAATTAAATATATTTGCTTTAATATAACAATAGATATATTTAAAAATATGAAGTAATAACAATTTTCAATGAAATGAACGAAACGATGAAGGTTTGGTATACTGTGCAAATAATCATGAGGTGAGGCGCGTATGTGCATACGGCACTATTTTCCCTCTGTCACGTGAGTTTTTGCGCGAATTCCAGAACGGTACATCTACAAACACTACTTATACTCTTCGCGGGATAACAGCTGCTCGCAAGACCGCTATTGTTATTCCATATAGCGCAAGAGAGACAGACAAACAGAAGCGAGAGAAGAGTCGTAATTATCGTTTTATTTCTTCTATGCGACTGATTGTGACGAGATCGCTTTTACGTTGTAATCCAGTGAGTGCATCGGGGAATTGAATACTTTTTTCTGCGTCGTTTGACTGTTTTTTTTCAGCTCTCGAGTGTGATTCATTAGCGATAAGGAGAGCACTCTTTTGGTTTCGCTAATTATAATTATGAGGGTGATGTGATTCAGTAACATACACATTTACAGTACTCACATACGTACGAATGCCGATACGTTCAATGAAATTTGAGAGGCTGAGAAAAGAAGTGTGATGGGAAAGTACGATTATTTGGCGTTGAAAATTATACGTATTTATAATATATATGTTTTTCAATGTGTGAATTAATTTATGTGACCTTAGGTGAATAAATTTTCATAGAATGACATTGGATATATACGAATAAAATAATAAATTATACATGTATCGTCACATGAATGGTGTGCGGAGTTTTTTTTCATTGGCTTATATCAACTTATTACAGTCTTTCTAATGAATATCAAAGTGTGCCAAAGAGCATTACGAAATTTTATTCATGCGTAAATTGCTGGAATATAGTTTGCAACGTGCAAAATTATGTCTATTCCACAGAGTGAACACAGACAATATATTTATAATGTGTTTAATCGAATCGAAAATTATAATTTATGTTGAAATTATATACCCTGCTCTTAACATTAATAATTGGCGTAGTATAATTTTCCAAAATCATCGTTAAATAACTATAAAACGAAGAACACATTATAAATTGATGACACGACTATAAAGAAATACTTAGCAATCAATAAATATAAAACATAAATTATTGTCTATTCATAAAAAGTGCAAGAGTTTTCCGTTAAATCAGTTCAATGTTACACAATTATACGAGGTGATTCGAGTGAAACTGTAATGGCCTACTTTAAACAACGTGTACTGAAAGAGTCGAGAATGAACATTTACTGCTTGACAAACGATTTTTATCAAAAGGCATTCGACGAACTGCTGAATGCTAAAGGTATATAGCTATATATATAGAAGAAAGCACGATTAAAGATGAATTGAAATTAACTATTGCAATTGTACAATGCAGTCAGTGTAATAATAAATTTAAGCAATCTTAAATAAAAAGGAGTTCACTGATTGTAGTTTTTATTATAGTTAATTCGTGTAATTTTAAAATAAAAAGCAATCAGATGTCATATATATATTGTTACGGAGTAAAAAAGTTTATTTTTCCTTTAAAATTCTGTATTGAAGGTTTCGCGATCTTCGTCGCCAAAGAATATGCCGAAGACACCTTTTGAAATGTTTCTAAAAATTTCCACCAAACAAGGATTTTAATGTAAGCCCTTAATTACCGACCTATCAACTGACCCAATTAACGATCGCTCTCCTGTGCAGCGCGATTGCAAATCGTCATGGCTTAATTCATAAAATTTATAACTAGTAAACGATGATTATCCGCACAAAAATTCATAAATTGAGAATCGTTTGTCTTCTCGATCATAGAATACTTTTAAATAGATTTATAATAATTCCTTCATATTAATACACATTAGACTGTAAAATAGAAGATTAGTAAAGTTAATAGGTATTAGTAAATTGCAATAATTCCAATTGAAAATTTTTACACTTTTCTCCCCAAAACCAATGTAATTATTGTAATAGATAGCTTTTTTTGTAAATCTATATGAATAATAATTAATATAATGAATTAACGTAATTTCTGCCTACCCGGCACCATTCTTATCCTACTTATCATTTATACGAATGTATTTAAATGATCTATAATCATTTTCAGCCTTTTTTACAAGTACAAAATGATCAAAAATATTGTCAAACAATTTTGCGAACATTTCATTTTATATTTCAAGATAATAGGCATCTTGATTTTTCTAAGTAATTTCTTGTAAATAATTTGAAATGGAAACATTACGATATAATCTAACAAATTAAACTCACCACAAAGAGTAAAATAATTTTACTGTTTCTTTACCATATAAAAAGAAAAAAGATAAGGAGAACTAAATAACTCTGAACGCACACATATGTATCCACGACATAGAAAACACATGTTACAACAACAAACGCATATATACGGACAAATAAAATTTCCCAATAAGTAAAGAATGTATACGTACATATAAGTATACGCTCGTAACGAGCCGCGACTGACAGTCTGCGTAAGACCTCATTGTTTTACGCGTAATCACAATGTTCGCGCCGCGGAAAACGAGCGAGAGATTTTCGCTCGCGGGCGTTTCATCCTTGAGATCTCGCGCGCGCGCGCGAGCACTCCGCTCTCTTATAAATCCTCCGCGCGTGTGCGCGAATTGCATCCGAGATCGGTGATTTATCGGCTACCCGCGTCTACGTATAATATACCTGCGCTTGAGTTGATTTATATATTTTCTAGCTGATAAAAATATGAGAACAGTGCGAGGTTTGCATATTCTTTATCCAAGGGTTTAGATGGAAGTTTTCGAGAGGACGAAATAGATTTATTGAATGCGCATTCATTTTTCATGATTGATAATTATATAGATCGTAAATTTTAATACCACAAGATTAAAAGATATCAATGGAATGGTAAAGTTTAAATAATTTTTTTCAATTTAGAAAATAAAAATATTGTCATTCATTCTTCTATCAGGTATACCTTGAATTAACGATTCTATAATATATGAAATTTGAATTATACTTTACAATGTATAGTCCAAAATAGAAAAATATATTATATTATATCCTGTACAAATTATATTTTTTATGGTTTTATTAAAGTCGCTTAGACACCATCTATTATTGTAAAATAAATGATTAATTTTAATTATATTTAGCATAATATAAAAATTTTATTGTATAAAATACAACAGTTATATAAATTCTTTATATATAGACTAGATTATAAACATATTTTATAATAAAAACAGTAACTTAATCAATTTTCCAAGTATAAAATCACATAAAAATATTTATATATTTTTAAGGCACATTTGAAATATATATAGGCATTCATTTATGTTAAAACAAAACATGTATTAAACAATATTGCTATATGATAAACTTTCAGTATCTTTAGTCAATTGCCAATCCATTATCCACTGAATAAAATATGGAAAAATCATACAAATTGTCAAATACAAATAATAAGGAATGGGTTCAGTGGAGCCAAAGGGCCAAAACCATAAACCTCTTCTATTACCATCTCGCACATGATGGCTCATAAAACTCCCCAAGATCATCCATGCGTAGACAATCAAACTTGGAATGTTTTCTGCTTTGGAAATCAAACTCATTATGATCCATAGTGATACTGGTATTGTTGAGCAATGCAAGAAAGGTCTATGATTTAAATGAGTGGCATCCTAAAATTTGAAATATCATTAAATAGTATTTTAAATATAATACATAACATCAACAAAGGAGTACATTAGATGTTAGTTATTTACATTTATATCCCAACTCCCTGCTGTGATAAAATGATCAACGTCAATCAAGGAGGACATGAAAAAACAGATGATTACGCTTCCTACATTTTCCAGAACAGATTTCTTTGACAATATTAGCACCAAAGCCCAGGTAATGCCACCTACAGTGGCATGTGTCAAGTTATCAGAGATAGCACGTACAATCTCACTTTTGCCATTCTGGAGGCCTTTATCACCAAGGAATGATACAAGTCCAATTAGACTTGTTAGAAATGCACGTAAAACAAATCCTTGTTTTACATTCAACATGACTACTCAAAATAATGAACAAAATTACTGTTCATTTAATATATAATCAGTAGTATAAGCTTGATACAACGTTAAATAATCACTCAATTAAGATGACAGTATTGTTGTCAGCCAGCTTGTCAGTAAACTAACCTAGAAAAATTAAAGGCATTCAATTATTTACAGAAGTCATTGTGCAGTACATTTTGTTTTATTAAGATAAATAAAAAAAAATCTATTACAATAATTAATCAAAACATTATATTTTTTGAACTTATATCAAAATACAAATGAGTGTATTTTTAAAAAAAATAATGATAAAAACGTCTGTCCAAAATTTATTTTTTAATTATTTACATGCAACTAAAAATTTAGATACAATAACAAATACAATTGCGACTTACAGATCCATTATTTAATATAGTTGAGATCAAAGTGGAAACAATTAGGACACAATTCCAGACTTTCGAAAATCGCGCGCTTCTTGTAATAGCGTTTGCAAGCTAACCTCTATAGCTTGTGTTATCATTTCTAATCGCGCACCCCCTGCAAAATATAGGCGTGTTCTGCTTACACGCTCTTGTCGCTGTATTGTCAAAGTTCCATCAGTAATATCATCGCTGTTGATTTGGAATTCATCAAAATTTTCACATCTGAACAAACATCTTATTCATAACATACCGCAACGCGAATCGTCTGAAAAACAAAGGAACAAATCGCCGCGCAAAAACACGACGACCGCCGCCCGGCGCGCGTCTGCTCTATCGCCGCGCCAAAGTCGAAGTTTACCCTCGTGTATACATATATCCTCTCTTATAGCGTATAGCTAAACCACGCACATATAGGGAATATTTGACTATATATAGGCGCGGTGTTGTTTTGATTTGATCAACAACAAAGGGAAGTCGAGGCACTTTTACGGTGTGTAATATATATATATACGGCGTAGCAATTTCATGTATACATATATATATGTCTGTGCGCGCGCGCGTATAACTTGCGTTAATACGTCCTCTTCGGCAACGCGCTTTCAAGGTGACGCGATTTAGTGCTATATAAACACGACGCGTGTATCAAACGCACTCCTGCAAATAATTTCGTGTCGCGTGCACGTGTCGTAGGAAAGTCGAAAGGAAGAGCACTGAAAGTGCTTATAATCATTAATCACGATGCCAAGCACAACCGTTAAGGTAAATTCATGATTTTATTGTTATCTACTTATAAGCACATCAGGTGATTGATAATGCGTGCGCGGATATATGAATGTGATTGCTGTTAATGCTTGAGGACAATGCCCTATCAATTTTCAGATGTTTGGTTACTGTTTTGTAATTAGTCTCTTTCATATTTCTATCTTTAGGTATCATTGCAATATTTGAAGATGCAATTTAGAATTTTTATTTCTGCAAAAGTACAAATATTTATGTATTCTTGTTTTTTACTTTCAGCCTTATGAGGTCAAGCGAGAAGAGTTTAGAAAGTACCTTGAACATGCTGGAGTCCTGGATTCATTAACTCATGTACTTATATCATTGTATCAAGAGAATGAAAGACCGGACGATGCATTGGAGTATCCTTTTAAACATAAATATGTATTTTATGTTTTTTACATATTCTTTTTAATGTATCTGTAATTATTAATTTATGTAATCAAGTATTAAAATATTCTATAATAATTCTATGACAATAATCATAATTTACTAAATAATTTAAAAGCAAATTTTTTATAAATGAATATTCTATAATTAAATATTTATGGAATTGTTATTAAGTGGTTGAAACAAATTCATATTTTTAATGAAGTCCATAATAAAGCATTATTATAAAATATATTTCAAATGTAAAAGTTTCTCTGCATTTTTATTAATATATATATGAAGCCTTAAGAAATGATAGATATTTTCGAAAATATTTTGCTGCTGCTAGTGATATGAAAGATAGTGCATCAGAAATTGAAGCTTTGAAGAAAGATCTTGCTGAAGCGAGATCACAAATATCTGAACTAAAAGAAAAGCTTCAAAAGTATGAATCAGAAAATGCGGCATAGTCGGGCAGACAATGTTAGGAACAACTTGCGGTGATCCTATACTAGTCATGGTTGGTCTTGAGAGAAAATCGCCAAGTCTGTCCTGGAAAAGTACTGTGCCTTATTCTGTCATAATACTATAGTTTAGGGTCAAATACTCAGATCTCGATCCAGTTCCTACATCTTATTTACCTAGACAAATTAATGTTAGCATTAATTACAACATTACATTCTAAATTTACAAAGTATTCAATATGCCACTTATTGAGAAAAATTATTTAGAAGACAAAAGGCACAAATTTCCTAAAAGATGTACTTAAGTCTTAAGTTAAAATATGCTGTAATATTTTATATATTAATTTTTTGACAAGTTAATTTAAGTTCGTTCTTTTTTCAAATTTTGATTGAAAAAATTTAACATACTTCAAGATGTAAAAATTCATTGTAGCAATACAATACATATAAAGCATAAATGTAAAAGACTGTTTAGAAAATTGTGCTACGGAAAATAAATAACAACATTTTTGTACTTAAAAATTGTTAGTATATATTTCTTTTTCATTTTTGACATTTTTCATATTATAGTTAAAACAAAGATATTGATTTTGTTTAATTGTAGATTTGAAAATTACATTGCAAGTTTTGATTTAAATTACACTTAGGAGTATAATAACACAAGTTTGAATGAAAATATTGAATTTGTGCATATTTGGATATTTTACAATACAAATTTAAAACATAATTTTTTTATGTTAAGTATTAAGAAAATGTCGGTGAAAATATCCAAAAGTAAAAATATTTTATAATATTTTTCCAAAACTTCTATTAAAAATATTATTTATGCTTTAAGCTTCATTAGTTAATGAAAGTTCACATTATCTTAAAAGCTTTGATTTTTAGTTTATTATTCATAATTTTCAGTTGTATCTTTAACTAGCTAATTATTTATATAAACTATTTTATAAAAGAACTGTAAATAATTGAATATTTTTATTTTATCTAAGTTCAAATATGCATAAATGCTTTTATGAAAACATAATGGTTGTTTCTAAAAATTAACTACCTGCATGAGTACTGAATATATCATCATTTATTATATACAAAATGAAAGTATCTAATTTCAATGTTATAAATAAAAAAAAAAATATTATGAGTGATTAAAAACAGATTTTTACCAACTTTTCACTTCGGCTAAATATTTCACAGAACAATTTGTTTCACAATGACTTTTTGTATTATTTTGTTCATGATAACAGCAAACAATTACAAAACCGTTAGCCTAACTTTCAGTAGTGCTTATCTGTGAGACTCGAGAAAAAATTAAACATTTACAGTGTTCATGAAGCAGCAGCTCTCTCAGCCTGCCTTTTCTTCACATCCCAGTTATGCACTCTAGCCATGTTTACCTCAGTTGTCGTAAACTGATCCCTAACAAAGTCCAAATCATGCTCGATGAAACTAAGATTCTTTTTGGCTGCTGCGATGTTCTTGGACAAGAGATCTTGGGCATCATCCAAAGTGTATTCGAGCATCACATTAGCTCCCAACCACAAGCACACCTTATCTGTAGGTGCAATAACAGCTTTTGCGTACACCTGATCAGAAAGAATAAACTGAGTTTCCAGATCCTTGCCATTATTCTTTTCAGCCTGAAGCTTCTTGATCATCTCCAATGAGTGTTCCAAATCAGGAATTTGTTCCTTTAGACGCCTGCGTTTGTTCACAAGGTTAAATTCCATGAACTTGTACTTGCTGTGATTCTCGTCCAGCCTCTTGATAACTTTCTCGGAGCATCCATCATTTTCCGGCCTTTTCATGTACGCATCGACATCGTCCTAAAACGCAAAAATACTAATGTAACTAAAAACAATTCGCAACTTGTAAGTACCCAAAGAAACAGCCCGAAACACGAGACTGCATTTTTCTCTGACCATATAAGGCCGTGATAATTCAAACTTTTTTTTTTAAGCGGCGCGCACGTCTTTGACAAAAAGAAGAACAAAAATACCTCACTCTAGAACCAATAATAACCCTCAACTCTATTCCAAAAGCTTTTAAAACTTTTGCTCCAAAACTTGTGCGTTCGTAAAGATTGTAAAAATCTACAAAACGTGAGCTGGAAAAGACTGCCCAACGTCTCTCAATACACCTTGTGTACAGGTTATGAACATTATTCACAAGCTAAAACGGAGCTCCCTATAATAGAGCTCCAAAATTACCACAAAATCAGCCTCGGGGATACCAGCGTAAGACTTCTTGTCCTTGGGGCCTTCAAGCACCTCAGCCTTGCTATCCTCTGCCATGTCCTCAGTTTCCTGGTGCGCACGTATATATAAGTATTATAGGACTTTTTTTGACTCGCTTTGACTGCGCCTCCTAATGGTAAGTACTCCTACACACGCGTGCGCTGAGATCGCGTGCTACTACAAATATCGTCTTCAGTTCCGTACGAGGAGTGGGTGGGAGCAGCAGCTGCTGGAAGCGCACGCGCAAAGTACATTGACGTTTCAACATGAATCATACTGCAGAGGGCAGCCAATAGACGGGAAACCCGCTAAGACGGAAGAAGTTTGAACGCTGGAGTTGATCTTAATAAAATGAGAGATACGAAAAAAAGAATTATTTTTTTTAACTTTTGTAGAATTTAACGATAGAAATAAAATCTGTACATTTTTATTTATTTTTTTTTGAAGGACTTTTTTGTATTTGAAAATGGATAAAAACCAAATGTAGAAAACTTAAAGACTTTTTAAGAAGAATCTGTTAAGCAGAAATATTGTAAGTAGTAAATTAAACAGAATTCCATGTTTAATATTGATCCGTACTAGTTGTGACCAAAAATCAGAGTATTTAAAAAAAAGGATTTTTAGACATATATTTTTTTAAGAATCGTTATATAAACATTGTTCTGAAATTTATTCTGTAAATTAAATAAATAATAACATGTATTACTTTTATTTGTATTATGTGTAATATCATTACAAAATATATTAGATACGTTGAAAATGGAGTTTGTGTACGAAAACACGTCGGATTACACATTAAAAATTATCAAAATAATTACGGAAATAGGCCATATTACTGCCTTGAATGGCTAATTTGCTCAACTTATATATTCCATTACCTACAAATGGACAGTAGCCATTCAAGAAGATGAATGAGAAAATAGTTGACAAAGTGTTTTATATTATAAAAGACGGAAGATATAATATTCGTGTACAGTTAATAACGAATTGAGGTGTTACTCTTTCAACAAGTATTAAAAAACATCTATACAAAACGATGTAAGCTGTAGTAATAAAA
This sequence comes from Torymus tubicola, assembly GCA_035583055.1. Classification (NCBI taxonomy): domain Eukaryota; kingdom Metazoa; phylum Arthropoda; class Insecta; order Hymenoptera; family Torymidae; genus Torymus; species Torymus tubicola. The sequence goes on along the minus strand of JAWWEQ010050974.1, from coordinate 35,071 downwards.
TGTTGAAATCAATCATAGTGATTTCTTCGTTCATAAAATTATTCTTATAAGCAGATATGTATAACAAAAAATTATTGTTTTGTTCTTGTATGAAGCATTGTAGCTGTATAAAAATTAATAAATTCATACTACATACTTTTTTCATTTCTAAAAAAAAATGTTATTGGATTAAATTACAAAACTGTCTCCACCAGCGGTGCAAGCGAATAATATAAAGTCGCGCGACATTCGCACCCATTTAAAAAAGTGTTGAGTCACTGGCCGAAAGAAGTGTGAGGCTGCAGTTGTGCGGTGCAGATAGACTAACAGACGTCTTATTTGCGCGATTAACCGTCTTTTGCTCTTTCTCTTGCTCTCTTTCTTTCTCTCTCCTTCGTTCCTCTACCTCGTTGGCATGCTGATTAACCTAATGGATTCGAATCGTGGGTGCATCGTGTCTTCGCGATGGTATGAATTTCGTGACGCGTGCGCGTATGTCACGTCAAGTGTCAAGAGCTCAGGCGGAATGTCTGCTGGAATTCCTCTTGGTTTTAATAGAAAATTAAGAGAGACACGTTAGTACATATATTTTCTTCGTTTTTCTTTTAAATTCAAATTATTCTATTTTATATTTTATTTAAACTAATAAAATTTATTCTTATTATTACCTCTTAACAAAATTTTTCAAAATATGGTCATAGAAATTAAAATACAATATATTGCAAAAAGAGAATATATTTTTGACAAAGGAATTAAATTTTGTTAAATTTTAAAAACTGCCTTATGCAATAATAATAAAACATTTTCCCTAACATCTATATATAAGGTCAAATGAAACAACATACTTTATGTTTAAAAGTAACATGAAATAATACTTATTTTATAACATGCGAATAGAAACTTCCCACATAATCATATCCAAGTAACATTTTATAAAACAACCGCATTTCTACTAAATTAAATAACACTTCGCGCTAATCATTAAAGAAACCACACCGAAACCGGAAGCCGATTAAGAACCTAATTAATCGAAAGCCACATATACATATATAAATATATATATATTTTCCATTTCGTTTCCGCAAATTTCAACTTCCACGACCAATTACACAATTTCACGAGTTGTTTTTCTCTTCTTTTACCTTCGATACACCGTGATGAAAACCAATGATTGCCTATATAAGCGTACACGGAAACTGAAAAACGACGCAGTGGCAATTACCGAGCCGTGCGCGCAAGCGATACTTATGCATATACATTGTCCGGCTCGATATCGCTGAGCTTCCAATCTCAACCTCAATAGCATGCGCGAGAGAGAGAGAGAGAGAGAGAGAGAGGCGGCAAGTCACCTAGGAGTTTCCTGCGGAAATGGCCATTACACTCCACCGGGCAGCGGCTCGCTACTACCACCGTCGCTGATGCTTATACGTTTATCAACTGACGTAAGTAAGGGATCGCATATACTTGCTTGAAGTGTATGTATATATTGAAGATATGTAAACTAGTCTGTTTTGATATAATTAACAAATAATAAAATATTACTACACGTAAATAAAAATATTTATAAAATATTTAATTAGTTTGTTTTTTAATTTATATAAAATTTATTTCTTTTTTAAATTAGCAAAAGAGACATTTGTCTCTACGGCTCAAACTTCTTTTTCATCCGGCTCAACTTCCTCCTAATACATTTTTCACTAATTCGGGGCGTCGCTAACAGCTTCCTCTTCTTCTTCTCCTTTTCTACTTGGCTTCTACTAACACGTTCATCCTTCGTCGTTTGCAATACTCTAAAACTCCACTCTTCTCTCTCCACGTTCTTTCTCCTCTCTCCACGTTCTTTCTCCTCTCTCCACGTTCTTCTCCTCTCTCCCTACAAATAGCACATTTAGCTATCCGCAATCCGTCTAATCTCGTTTCTTTTTTATCCTCCCTTCTTTTCCTCGGACGGTCGGCACTATATAGTTTACAACAAAGTTCCTTGAAGTCGGTGACGGTACGTACGGTGTAAGATAATAATTACACGTACCTACAACAGAACACTTCTTTTCTAAGGAAAGCTTTGTGAGAAACCTTCTCTTTCTTCCTTCTTCTATATACACGATCGGTTGTTGTCACCCATCCAAATACTTGACGAGACGATATGTGCTTAACTTCGATGATCGAAGTAACCACGACGCTTCGAGCCTGGCCAGGTCGAGTCCCGTTCGATGATATTTCGTATTTCGAACCGTATCATCCGGTTGAATTTTCTTACAGGTTTATTATTTTTTATTCATTTAATAATTAAGTACAGTTTTGTGTAATAGTGATTGCAATTAATTTAATATTTCCTTTTAATAAATAAGTACACGCATAGTCAAAATGAAGAAATGTAAAATGCTGATATTATGATCTCGTGATCTACCATACCGACATCCATCGGTACTATAGAGCATGTTTTTTTTATTATCATTTTGATTAACTTTTACAGTTCCACTAAACGAATTAATTCAGAAATTGATAAATTTATGTTTTTATTGATTGTTTAATATTATTTAATATTAATTAATTATTAAAAGTATACAATATTTTGTAGGTATTATATATATCTTCTAAATTAAATGTAAATTTGAACGCTAAAGAATATACAATAAAATAATTCCGATTTTGAAAAAATTTAACCTATTATTTGGTATTTTTAAAAAGTATATAACTATTATCAGAATAAATATTACGTATTTGATTACATTGGTTAAACCATAAATACATCCTTCTCATAACTCAGACGATGACGAAGCAATAAAACTTTTTCTTTTCTTTAATTGTAGATACGTGTAATATCATTCATAACATCCGTGTTGCATTTTTTTTTAATTTTTTTAATAAAATAACGGACATAGACAATATAATTACTTATTTTTTTAATATGCGAATGTTTTTCTTTCATTTTCATCGAATCTTAAAAATTCATTCCACAATTTCGACTATAAACATTCCTAAACTTTTTTTACGCATTTCTATTGCGTTATACAACCACCTGACTTTACACTGACGAAATTTAAAGAACACATAATTATAACAAACTAGTTTAAAATTCAACCTTCAAAATAAAAAATCCCAAACCCCCCATAAACTCACCACCCACTTATAAACTCCATTACCAATTTCGCATGCACATATACCCTATAACTCTACAACCCATTCGAGAGCCCATATTACTATACACACATACACGCACGAGTAAGGGAACGATCGCTTGTCCCACCACTACTACCACCACAGACGCACGCACGCACTTGTTACCGAGCGTTATTATGATCTATGCAGCTGTATTACAATAAACGTCGCAGCGCGCCGGCGTGTGCATATGTGTCATCGCTCGTTTATCTTTTGCCGGACTTTCATTCGACGGTATATATATATACATATATATGTGTGTGTGTGTAGCACGACTTACTTAATCGTGCGCGCTACCGGAATCGTCGTTTTTTCACGTAACGAGATCTTGAAATTTAATTTTCCGACAAGCCGCGCGGGTGTGTCGGAATTAAATGAGAATTGTTTTTGATTAAACGCCGTGTGCGGTAGTTGATGAATGGTAATTTTTTATAAAAAATAAAGGAAATATGTCTACAATGTAAGTATAATTTTATTGTTAAATGTATAGAAAACAGGTTCTTTATATATGCTAATTTTCTTTTTCTGCATATAGAAATAAATACAAATTTTCATTGTTCATCTATCAGTGAATAATTGAATTATATATATATTTTGCTTTACAATCGGTTTTGCAGTAAAAATTCACAGCGTTTTTCCCGCGGTCACGTTCTAAATTTACATTCATCAATCTGTCGCTCACTCACCACAGGGAATTCCAGCACGCGCGGTGCGCGCGCACACCTCCGAAAAATTTTCTCCGAACCTCAATCGCTCGTCGTGATTCATCTCTCCGTTTAAAAAACATAAACGTTTCCCGTGATATCACTATATGTATACCTTATACTTACATATAACTTACGTCTATATACGTCTACACGCACTCGTATATATATTACAATATATCTATATACCTATAATATATAAGTTGCCGAGCATCATGAATGAAAATGAAAGGGTGATGTTCACGTGTATGTCGCACGCATCATGCACACACGAAATCGGGTCGAGTCAATTGGGTTCTCTCTTGCATCGGTCAGTAGCTCCGCGTGTCATAATGGACGCGCCGTTGTCGTCGCGCTAGATTTGAGAGACCGCGCGTGCAAAGAGGATCTTTCATCTCAAAGTAAATTTTTATTTTACAATGAAATGTGTATGGTTTGCTGCACAACCTAGTTCGCGTTATCTGCGGCAGAGGAACCGACGAGCTGTTTAATGTGGGTTGCACGCGCGTTGTTGCGTAATTTTTTTATCCGGAACGCACATATAAGCGAGGAACCTCAATGCTGTTTGTTGTGTATACACGCGATGGCGCGAATGCTTTGTTTTTGCGAGTGGAAAATTATTTTTTTATGATTGCGGGTTTATGGTTTGGTATGATGAATGCAGTTTACGTAATTTTAATGTATATAAGTCGTATTTTAATTGATTACCATCGTTTCTAAAGTGATATTGTATTCAAAAGTCCATACGTAGGTATTTGAAGAATTTTAATTGAAAATTAAATCTATATACTTTCAAGGAGTCTTGGAAACTTTATTGAATAGGAACAATGCGGTAGCGTTTAGTCAAATTCGGTCATTTGGTATACATTGGAAAAAAGGTGTTACCGAACGGAACTTTCTCTGATTTACGTATATTTTATTCAGAAAATAATGGTAATTAACGACAATTAAAGTACATCGACAGAATTTACATAATTACCTAATAAAGTCTATTTATTATCCAAATCTAGAAAGTATCGAAAGTGAAAAGCTATTTTAATGCCGCGCGTAAACTTGTTTTCTAACGACATTGATAGAAGCTATGTGATTTTTCTTCTTTCAGGTTCCTCATGATTTCACAGAAGAATAAATTTTTATTCATAAACATGCTGTCAGACCTATTAGTAGTCGGTTTCATAATAATTTTAAATGATAATAGAAGTAAGAATAAAATTCAGGATTCTTGATGGAACATTTCTAGAGAAAAATTCAGAATACTTTAGTTTATCAACATAACTATTTAAGTTAAATTATTAATAATATTTATAAATTTTCAATAAGATAATTACTTCCAACGTCAATTTCTATCCTTAATGATTATACATACGCGAATTAAAAAATTTACTAATAACTCTTCAACCAAAAAGTTTATGTTTCTTATAAAATAACTTAACAATGTCAATTTTCCAATAAACACATCTTTGCGATCACCACAAAGACTCGAACGTTCTATAAAACAATAATGTCATCGCCAGCTCGTCCTTTCTCGCTAAACTCGTGAGTCAATTCAAACGGCTACGCGCTACATAACTATAATACTTCTAACGCACGGAACACAAACACACACTTATACACTATAGTTTTATACAAACCGGCATTTATCCCCATACCGCACGATATATAGACATCATCGCGTTTGGTATATATACGCATGGGGCATATACATTCGTACATATATACTAACGCATACGAGGCGAAAACGAGCGAAAGAAAAAAATAATGGAGCCCAATCAAATCATCAGACATAAACAATAAGCCAATCGTCACGAGTGCTACTATACTACTACTATATATATATATATATATATATATATATATATATATATATATATACTCGCGAACGCGCGCAAGCGCCCAATGGCACTTGTATTATCTAATTGAGCTCTTATAAAATAAAGCGCGCGCGAGCTCTGCCCGAGATCAAAGCGAGCTTATATATATATACACGTATGTATATATACATACACACTTAAAGTGGTACTTGTAGCATATACGCGTGTATGGAAAAAACAGAGAGAAAGAGAAAGAGAGAAATCTCTTTTACTCTCCATGTGTCGCGCAGTAAGACTAGGAAGCGAACGGCGCAGAAATACATGGGGGTACCTGTCATCTGGTAGCCTCGGTATATAGATGCTTCATGGGTGCGAGAGAGAGAGAGAGAGAAGCCAAACCAGATGCTACGAGAACGGGGGAGGAACGAGAAAAAAAGGGACGCCGGGAGAGAGAAAGAGAGAAAAGTTGGGATTTGACGCCCATTTGTTACAGGGTACTTATATACACACTATTTTTCGACGGGGGCGTGAGTTAATGTGATTGAGTCGCGCGTTGCGACTTGGGGGTCGGGGGTGAAATCGGGCTATAATTATATTTACCTCATTTGGTATCTATTTTTGGAGCTAATTATTTTTTTTTTAATTAAATGTTGAACCTTCTTTATCCAGTTTTGTTTAAAACTAAACGAAAAAAATTAAAGATCGGAGCACAATAATAAAGTTTTATGCAATACGTTATTTTCTTTGTTAACAACAGCATGACACACTTTTCTCCGTAATTCTTATGAATCATTGCAACATAATGCAAAAACTAACATAAAAGTAGTTTTATGGTCGCTATATAAACTTTGGTTAAACGATTTTCTGAAAAAAGTGAGCTTCAAAAGTGTGAGTAGTATTATACATCTAATATCGTACTCTTGTTAGAAGTATAACCTTATAACTTATTCAAAATAACAAGTTTGAATTATTTCTATTAATTTTTATTAGTAAATATATATATTTGTTCAAACCCTATTTAAGGTTTATTCAGCTTTAGTAAATATTTATTTCGCTAACAGATTTTTAATCATAAAGAGTTATTATTAAACAAAGCCCCTGGAATATATTTTGCTTGTTTTTGAATTTGTTTAGAATTTATTCATTTTTAATGTTATATGTATTGCAAAAGAGATATTTTGTCTCTATACAGCATAATTTGCTCCTCTTTTTTGCTACGTCAATTTACTCCTTTTACAACAATTTGGAAGTGGGCTACAGTGAATACACAAATGGGTATTTTTTCTTGATCTAAATATTTTAAACCTCTTTTCTTCCATATCAACTTTTGTGACTCTTTCCTTTCTGCTTTCTCTATCTCATTTCCTTTTCTCACTCTGTACATTTTTCTAAAACCTTTCCAAAATTAAAAATATTGAAGTTTTTTTATTTTGCAAAAGAGACATTTGTCTCTACGGCTCAATTTCTTTTTCCGGCTCAATTTCTCTAATTAATTATATGTTTTCTCAGATCATTTTTTCGTTGTTATATTTTAGCTTATCATTTACAGTGATCATACACAATTAAAAATCCAGTGTTGACACTGACTTATTTTTCGCAACTATTACACACTACTACTTTTTCCTCCTTTTCTTCTGGCTCTAAATTTTCTTTTCTTTTCTTCCTTTTTTTTCATGCTTTGTAAATAACAATGCGAGATTTTTTATTCTAAATTATTCTTTCTCACTCTCTCTCTTAAAATATTCTCTACACCATTATAAACAACAGCTTCTTCATTCAGCTATTTTTTCCGTTCTTCCTCCCCCTTTGTCGTATTCTCCTTCCTCCTTCCCTGGGCGATACAGTTTTACAAACCTTCTGGAGAAAGTCGATGGGGCTATTTTTGTAAACACCCTTTTCTTTCTGACACGATCGGCTGTCACCCATCCAATTAGTTGACGAGACGATGTGTGCTTAACTTCGATGATCGAAGTAACCACGACGCTTCCAGCCTGGCCAGGTCGGGTCCCGTTCGATGATGTTTCGTATTCCGAACTGTAGTATCCAGCCGCGAATTGATATACACGCGTTTTTTTCCCATAAATATGAAGCTATTTACCAGTTTGTTGCATAACCCTAGTGACTATATATAATTCAATATCTTGTTAAAATAATAAATGTTCATATATATAGTAAAAATGAAGAATCGTATTACCTTGTAAAAAGTAATTGTTGTATATAAAGTGATCACTTCATTACTTATTGAAAATAACAAATTCATGATAATAAATTATCCTTATTAATTTTTTTTTTTTTTTACTTTAATAGTTTACTCTAACCAACCAACCCTTTGAAGTTATACATCCAATCGTACAATATTTTTCCCACCACATAAACGACTCTCAAATAAAATTCTCACGGTTAACCTTACACAACCTATTAAAAGTTCTATATACATATAAACAAACCCACAACTGGACCGCCGCATCCCCGCAAACTCTCGCACCCTATACATATACATAATACACACTCACCATCCTCTCAAGCAATAAACCCATCCTCCACGCAAATGAACCCGCCGCCGACTTCGTTATACTTACACATTGTATACAAAAAAAAAAGTAGTAGAAAAGAAGCGACTATACCGTGACGATTAAAAGAAGGAAGAGGAGACGACGACGGTAGCGGCGAGCGAAAGCGATTAAGAGCAATAACGCGCGGTCGCGGCGCGCACGCAGTGAACGCACAGAGTCCGAGAGAGAGAGAGCGCGGCGCGTACGAGTAAGAGAGGGAGAGCAGCTGCGGCGGCTGACTATACGAGCGCGAGCACTGTGCCTTTTTCCTATACGGCAGTCCGCTCCTACGCGTGCGTCCTATCGCACGTGCGCCTGTCGCACAGTTATATAGTAGAGAAGCGAGACCAGTTGTATATAGTCGGCATACTTTTTTTGCGCGCGGGTGAGATAAGTATACGCATAGAGAGAGAGAGAGAGAGAGAGCGGGAAAGAGGAAGTGCGCGTGGGAAGTTGTTATATATATATAAGGTGTCAAGAAGTGACCGAGTGAAGTGTGAAAAAAAATATATATAATATATATACAGTTCGGATATTTTGCTTTTGTTGTCAAGAGTGCCGGGGAGGTATATTACCTTCGATAACGATCGTGATGTGAAAATCGGAGTTTTTTTTTTCTTGATCGGTATACTTGTAATATATCGTGCAGTGCAGTTCGACAACCAAACCGGAGCAACTATATAAAAAATAAATATATAGTGCAACTATACTATACACATCTATAGATCAACTTACCCACAGTGTACATCATCTTTCTCAACTAACTTCCCGCATCGTCATCATCGGGGTGAACTGACACACAACAATACAAAGAAGCTGCATATCGGCGAACGATGCCCCAAGATCGTCGCTATTGATTTATTCTATACTCGCCCTATACACACACACATACACATACGTGCACATTACATCCCATATGCGACAGGGCGATTTTCCGACAAAGCGCCGTGAGACTATTGCCGTCATCTGTGCGCACACGTGGGGCGGCAATGCCGAACCGAGGAGGGGAAGAACATCAGCAGTAGTAGTGAGGTACGCCGGCGACAGGACGACGACCTGGAGATCGACGGCGTCGTGTGGCAACGATTATGATAAGATCGCGTGAACGATGGCTTGTGGCGTTGGCGGTGATGATGATAATGATGATGGGGATGGTGGTAGGGTTGATACCGGAGGAGTTGCAAGAAGTGGCTGGCAGCTTCGAGGAGGCATGTGCTGCCAAGTGTCCTGGGCTGGATCCTGAAAAGGTATATATATAAGGGTGATGCTGGGGTTTGGTTTGAGGGGTTGATTTTTTTTTTTTTTGGAGATGGGGGTTCATTGAGAGAAGATGATTCTTTGTACTTGTCAATTGGCATTGTGTGGTTGGGGTCTTTGTTGGGGTGTTGTTACTTTTGCTATATTTTTTTTTAATTTTTAAGTATAGGTGGTCTAAGATTATTTATTTTATGTTGTTAAATGCGGAAAGTCAGTTAAATTGTCTATTTATAATGGTAGTGTTGTACAATGATCTCTTTTAAGAGATAAATTTTTATTTAACAATAAGGATTATAAATTTACAATAACGTGCTTTCTTTAAAAATGTTTTATTACGGTTTTAATTAATAACACTATAAAAGTAATCTTATTTTATCTAATTAGAATGAATAACAAATAAAAGTTTGTATCTTTAGTACTTTCGATTTTTTAACTATGATAATAATCCTTATAAAAAACGTAAAGTAAGTTATTTATTTGACGATTTTTGTTTTCCAATGATAACTTATAAAATTTATCGCAAAATCCTATTTAAATTTATAATTATTAACAAAAGCAGAAGTTAATACATCGTGCATTGCTTAAGAAAAAACGTAACTGCAATCTCCAAGATATAACGAGGTTGATACAGTAAACCGAGAAGCATACGATAAAGGGAAAGGAGTTTTTGGAGAGTTTCGCATGAGGGGAGAACGAAACTCCAAGTAGATCTCATATCAGTGAAATATTAAAATATGCGCAAAAGGGGTTGATATTCGAACTGTTTCGAATCATCTTTCATTATACGATAACACGTGAGCACGTGAGATGTCTGCTGAATTTGCATATACTTGCGTTTATAAACCTTAAGCACGCAACTATGCTATATACATTATATGTGTATGTTTACGTATAAAAAGTATACACACAGTATCCAACGTATATACAAACATTTTTTTTATATATAATTCAACCTTTCTCTCATATACCTCATCATCGTTATAATATTAACAACCACAAATGAAACAATGATGTCAGTGCATATAACTAAATTATACAAAGACTTATTATTTTCATCAACACCCTGCCGCTTATATATGTACGTGACTAATCACACATTCCATAACCAAATCTCTTTCTCTCATCATCCATCTCCACAAGGAGCTTCTTTATTCGCGCGCACGACACACACACACACTGCACACACGTGCCGCAAAACCACTTTTCCTCATCATTGCATCTTTCAAAAGAAAACTTATTCCCCTATACCAAGGGGAACCTGAAAATCGTCAAGATCATTTCATTGTATACCGAACAACCCTGTAAGAAAGAAAAAGTATATATATCAGAAAGAAAGCAGTGTATATACATTTTCGTTCTTCGCGTCGTCGTCTCTATATAACGCACTGCACAGCTTGCGGCCAGATTCGACAACGGGTCCCTGTCGGGCAAACCTTGCGTATATACCTATATTATACGCACGCACGCCTGACGTACAGATGGTGTCCACGCGTATATAATACAATGTACTGGACATTTGGCCATTTCTCGTTGGGGCCTCTATATAGTCACAATGGTTTATTCAGCGCGCCGCGACGACGACGAAATGCTGCCCCATGCACACATACGCGTGTTATCTCGAAATTAACGCGGATGGCTTCGGTCGCTTGATGTGGATATATTTATATAAGCAGATGGTTAAAGGAAAAGCGCGTGTATTGGGGGTTGACTGCAGCACTCGGTGTATATATATATAGGTGTTTATTTTGGAAATGAGGGGAGGGGTACTTTTTCAAGGGTATTGTTGTTGTTTAATGAGATAATAGATGCGGTGAGGAGATGAAAATTTTTTATTTTTAACGTGTATTGTTCTTTTTTTTTAAAGAAAGATAAAGGAGGTTTTGTTTGACATCAGCTGTAATAATTTGGTGTTACGTTGAATAGGAGATGATTATTATGCATGATTAATAACATTTATTACATATATATCATGTTTAGTGGAAAAGTGTAATTCTTATCTGTACAGAGATAGCACACGTTGCAGTTGCATATTCATCACGCTTTATTTAATGTGCATTAAAATTTTCAGTATATAGAAGTATTTTCTTTGGATTTCTTTGTTTTACTTGCATTTACTTTAACAATTACAAAAATACTCCTTTTTACACTCTTTGATACTGTAAAATATTATTTTCATTCATTTAATCAAAATTTGAAGCAGGCCACATATTCCTGTTAATGTACGTACACTATTGATGTGTAGATGCTTTATGAAATTGAAATTGAATAAAGTTTCATCAAGTCTCATTTGGCTCATCGCCGTAATCATTACAATTGGATAATTTATTTCCAAACCATTAATGCGAATTATTTCGTTACCTTATACATTTAAATTCATTTAAATAAGTCTTATTAAAAAAAGAAGAATGATTGCATAAAACGAGGTCTTCTATTAAGATGGATTAATGATCTCAATATTTTATTCTACATTCTTGATGCGTTTTTAATTTTTATGATCATTTATTGTATGCAGCGATTAAAAATAAGAACACAATTTTTATTTATATCACAATTTATATTTATATCTTTTAAAGGCCAGTAAGTCGTTTACTAATACTATTGTACTATATAACATAACAAATACATTAAAATGTATATTATTCCGTTTTTTTTTATAAATGTCCTTTTTTTCAATATCACACAAAAATAAATCGATTCTATATAACGAAAGAAGATATATACAAAATCATAAATTATAATTAATTCACTAGTCATTTCAAAATGACGGTACAATCCACTTAGTACTTACATTAAAAATTATTATAATGCACATTAGAAGTAAAACAAAAAACTGATTCATACAAAATACAATTTCACTTTATAACGAACAAGACATATTTTTTTTTCAACTTTCATACGAAACTTCCCTCCTCCGTACACTTTCCCGACCCACTTAAGATTTCCCTTCACGCGCGTCGCATCTTTCGCAAAAACTACCGACCATTACTCGCTTGAAAAAAAAAGAAAAAAATAAAACATACACATCGTGCGCCACCCCCACGCTCTATTGCGACACGCACTCGCGCATCTACATATACGAAAGCGCGAAAGGGAAAACGTTGTTACTACTACACAGCATATATATCCGTCCATTACGCGCGCAATTAGCGGCAGGGAAACAATTATCAATTAACCGGTCGACTCGCCGGTGAAAGCCTCGCTTTATGTGTATATACCGCGGGCAGTGCGCGATACGTAAGTGCATATAGAAAGAAAGAAAAAAAAAGAGCCGCGTGCTGCCGTGAATAATGGGAGTATACGATAGCCTTTCGAGTGTGAAGTGACATAGACAGAGAGGGAGAGTGAGAGAGACAAGGTCGGGTTGTGAAGAGCGACACGAGCAAGGCTGTCGCGAGTCTGTCGTTGATGGGTGTATTGGCCTGATTGCGGATTAACGTTCGCGGGAGGGCGAGATTATGATGGGGGTTCTTTTGAAAAGAGAAAATTTCTTTTTTATTTTCATGGTGGTGTTGTATTTGATGGTGAAAATTGTATGGTTTTATTAAATGTTGGAGTTTTGTATATATATGGCAAATGTCAGTGGTATGGTTTGTGGTTTGGAATGATACATGCTAAATTGCGGATAGAAAAAAATGATTGACTTCATTAAAAACTGTGACTTGCCGCGGCGTGTTTTCTTTCGTGAATAGGTAATTACCGGTGGTATTGACATAAATCGGGATTTGAAGTGGAACTCAGGGACAATCATTTTAATTGCGGTGCACTATATATATAAATTTTTCTTTATTGAACGTTATTCGAGTATATTTAAAGTTTGTATATAAAGTGCGGATAATTACACTTCTTTGCTGTTATTTTGAAAATTTCTTCATTCAATTCGAAATTGCACACGACTGTATAATAACTAGGCAATTACAAAAACAACTTGACTATAATTGTGACTTTACATTTTTAAGTGTAATTAAACATTGCACAAGTGATAATGGCATTAAAATTTGCATGAAAATTAAACAAAAATTTATGTCAACGAATATTTGTGAAAAAATCACTGCTTTTTCAATTAGATTCTTAAGTGTGAAGTACAATATCTTTTTAATTGCATATTGGACGATGCAAAGATTAGTATAGTAGAAACGTGTTTTCCCAGACGAGCAAAAGAAACAGTCATAATAATTTCATAATTAACAATTGAGCAATCCGTCAGTTCATAGCCGATAAAAAGAAAATTATATATACTTAAGAAGTATTGAAAAGGAATTAGAAATTTCTTTTTTGTTTTTGATGAATAAGTAGCACATCATTACTATACTTGGAAAACGTTTTCCTCTACAATGAGTACTGTTACAATGAAAAACTTCTTCACTTTCTTTTAAACCGAAATACTATCCATTGTCTATAATTATCACTAAGAAGATTCAACATACAATTATTATACGAATTATCATAAATATACGTTTTTATACATAAAACCATCAATTTCGCAACCAAACACCCTTCGCACCCACGCGTAGCATACCCATGATCACACTCGTTTCACAAAAATGACTCAATCCCCTTCCCCCTTGTAACTCAACGTTACATATTATATATACTACACTTGTACGTTCACGCGTGCGCGTCTCGTCACCTCAGCGCACACCATCATACTTATATATATTATATACTCTCTCGTCGTGTGCATCATCGCACGATCGCGTTTGCGCGGCCGCAAAAAGAAAGCCACAAAACGCGCGCGGGACACGAGCTAAGCGCGGTCGCACGATGTACGCGACAGCTCACTCTCTTATTTAATTCGCCCCCGCTTCTCTCTCTCTTGGATCGCGCGCGCGCGGAATGTAAGCCCGTAGAGAAAAATTGCCGGGGCGCTCGTGTATATATACGAAGGACGTATCAATTGAGTGAGATGGGCCTCGGACTCTTTGTCCCGACTGTACCGTTCATTAATCGACTTAACTGCGCGACGGTGTACATGTATGTGTGTGTATACGGTGTCTGTATAGGAAGAAGAGAGAAAGAAGAGAGTCAGTGAAATTACGCACCACGGCGAGACGCGCCCTTTGTAACCATTTGGTATATATATACAGGGTTTCACGAATGGTATTGGTATACGGCTTGAGAGAAGGAATTTGAATTATTGGAAAATGTTTTATAGGTAACTTGCGTACATTGTCGTTTATTAATTCTTTTGTATAGTTTTGATAGTAGAGTTAATGTTTCAAATGTATGTAGACTATGGGTGACTATTTTTTTAGTGTTTGCAAAAAAGGTTCTTATTTAGGAAATTATATAGGGACAATTGATCTAATCGTACTAGTAAATGAAAAGAAAAATTATGAGATGATACTATAGATCAGAATGAATGATGAAGTCACAACGTTACTTGAAATTTTCATAGCTCAACTAATTACTCCACAAAAATGCATGACCTCGTTTGCTTATTAAGATCCATACGAATAAGAAGGTTGCTTATAATCTTAACATAAAAGCTTCAAATAGTAAAGAGATGTTTAAAAAAAAAAAAAAAATTAGACACAAAAATCTTAAATTGTATTGTAGCTGCAGCAAAAAAAATTATCGTTTTCGCGTTCATGTTTATAAAGCTATTCACGAGGCCTTGACACGATAAACGTTTCAAGCGTCGCGATTAGGAACTCATTGAGTAACCCGATGAGGCCTTTATTACGGCGATTGAAGCCCTGATCGAGATCCAATTTCCATCCGTTATACTTTTCATGCAGGTGCATTATCATTAATTTCAGCATTATTAACCATATACCACAAAAAATATTTTTCTAAACGCACAATCGCAATATTCTACGCAAGTGTAAACTTTTTAATACATATGCTTAATAAATATGATTCAATGCGCTCCGAAATTCCTTCAAAAAAGCGAATAAGGGTCGACACGAGGCCCACTTTATATCCCCTCATATTAATTTAAATAAATAGGGTAGCGTCTGGTGTTTCGTCGAAAGCGAACTGCATTCAAGGACCGTCGTCGTCGTCGTCGTCGCGTTTGTAAGAAATGAGCGCGAGACGCACGAGACGAGGGACACTCAGTTTCACGAAAACAATACACATTCATTAGCGAAATCGTGACTCGAGAGGACCCCGCGGGGTCTTGATTACGGCGGTTTAGGCGATTTGTCACTGACACTTGTATACGTCCCCGACAATTTTGACGCTAAAATGAGACGTTTGTTATTCAGACGAGTAAAAAGTACGTATTTGCGTGTACATAATCTTTTTATTATTTTTTTGCATGTATAGTTTTATTCAAAAGAATGTTGATATTTTTAAGGTTCAATGAACTATGAATTAATGTTGTGTTATAGCTAATTTAGATTAGTTCGGTCAGGGAATTGATTCGAGAACTTAATGGAGGGATAATGAGATAGTTAACAGAATAATTTAATAAAATGATAAATGATTTTCACAGACTAGTCGATAATTAGTCTTTGTAAGTCATTTTAAAATGACAAGGCAGGGACTCTTTTGATGCAACTACTTAACAAATGTCACATATTTTTTCATTTTTTTTTAAATCTTGGCAATTAATCAAAAAATCGTGTGCGTAATTGAATCATTTCATAACTTCAATGTCGTTAAAAACAGACGAACATTTTCACACGCAACATTGTATGCACGCAATCAATTTTCTACGATTGTTACGCAGTTCGGATGTTATTGTCGTGTCAGTATGTATGCGTCAAAAACTCGTTTTGAATTGCTTGATTTGAATTGAGTTGTAAACATAAATCAAGTATTTTTTTACATATTATTATGAGCCGTATAAGCAATCTTGTACACAGAAAAAAATATAGTACTCATGGTAAAAAGAATGATACATTGTATGATTCATATACAAATACAAAAGAAATTTAAAATGAAAATCTTTTATATCGATAATGTAATTAAGTTTTCTATGATTAGTTGAGGTAATATAAAAGAGTTTACTATGATCATCCTATATGCGAAAATTCCATCACCCGGAAAGCACATCTTCAAAAAAAAAAAAAAAAATTTCAGTATAAATTCGTTATGAGCTTCCTTACATATTGAAAACAATTAAAAAATGTACAGATCAGAAAAAAAACAAAGCAATATTCAACACTAATGACGATAATACAATCACTTCGTTTATCGTAGTTTTTTTATTTATAAATTCTCATAAAAGTCCAATAAACCAGATTAAAAACCTATAACGTCCTTATTATGAAAACTAACGATGATCACAAACCACGGACATATTATATCCATCATCTCCTAACCGACTTCTTATCTACTTCACAGGGCGAGGCAGATGATGCTGGTACGGAGGTCGGCTGCGGGATCCGCTGTCGAGTTGATCACGTAAGTATATATAATATACAATTTACTTCTTCCGAACACACGATTCTTTTTCTCGCCCCCGACTCTCCCTACTCTCACTTCATTGCCCTTCACTCTCTCTCTCTCTCTCTATTTTACACGAGAACCCGAAGCGTTTAAAAATAACCGCGACCCTTCCCGACAGAACACGCGTGTATATAGACAATAGACCGGGTTTCCGGCGCGTTCGCGACCAATTGTATACGCACGCGTGCGTATATATATACATGGAGAAAGCGAAGAGTTTCGTGTGTGTGTATAAGGTATATATATGAGGGCTGTAGGAGAGTTTGTCTAGCTGGGAGGCTGACTAAGCGAGATAGGAAGAGAGGGACTGAGGGGACGACGGATCTGCCTAGAGCTGATAAGAGCGTATCGCGCGACTGGGTCTTCACGGTTTCATTGTTTCAGGATTCGCTATTGGCGACGCGACGTCTGCGGTTGAGAGTCAACGAGTTATGATTTTGTTGGGAGGAGTAGTGGCAATGCAAAGATTTTTATGGTGCTTAATTTTATGATTTGTGCAGGGGAAAGAAAAGTCGTGATAGTTTTTTGAGGAGTGTTTATGGAAAAATATAAGTTGATGTAATAAAAGATATATAAAATAAATGGAAAATTCTTTATGTCATTCAGTTAAAAGGTGATATGATGAAATTTTTAGATTTTTAATATATTTATTAAAATTTACAGATATACATACAGTATATTAATTAAAATAATATACTATTTTTCATTTGCGCACTTTTAAAAGATTGCATAACTTGACCTCAAATAATATACGCTTGAGTTTTGCAAAAATATTAATATTTGATATGACGGCAGGTTTTGCAGAAATCCGGAATTTCGTCATGTTTGCCCATATTGAGAAGACGAAAAGAAACGCGCAGTTTATAATATAGTAACACAATAGGCAGTTAGCTTTTTTTTTACATTTGCAAAGAAAAAAAATATTAACGAACACAAATACGAGGTTCATTCGTTCTGCTTTTATAACTCATAAAATCGCTGAACAAAAAATTCGAATGACCAAAGAATTTCAATTTAAACACGTAAAATGAGCAACTGGTTTTGCAATAGCCGGAGCGCAGCATATATAATAAGCACATCATCGAACGCATCTTCTCTCTATATAATATTTAATAATATGACCATTTGAATTCTGAAAAAAAAGTTTCCTGCAAAACAACCGACGTTCACTTTTCCTTCTTTATTCCAAGAAAATCTTTTTTACGCGAGAATTACAGAAACACGATAATGCCGCGGTACGTATATAGATTCAGTGTTTTCTTGAATTACAAGCGCGCTAATTATATACTTTCATAAAATTACACTATCAGCCGCATTCCTATTCCTACACACGTTATATGCATGTCGCAGTACAAAAGAAAATCGATTTCATCAATGAATCGTCCGCAGTGAAACACACGCTGAATAGCGAAATCCTCTATGGATACTCGAAAACCCACTATACACATATATACATACATCATTCAACCCATCCGCTCGTCCGTAAAAACTTTGCATCACCAACTGCAGCTGACTGCTGTGTTCGCGGTAGCGTAAAACCGCGCGTTCATGCAAATGTTCGACCGTGGAGCGGGGAATCCCGCGCGATAAATGAATGAATGAATGCATGCATCCATGTATATGCGCGAAAGTGCACGAGAGAGAAAAACGGGCGGACGCGCGAGTGCGTGAACTTCGACGGAAATCGCGTAATTGCCGTGCGACGAGTGAAAGAGAGAGAGAGAGGGAGAGAGAAAGAGAGCGTTATGTCACTCGTATACGCTGGCTTACGGAATCCGCGTTTCTGCAATTGTCGCGCGGGGGTGATTAGAAAATTGTTTTAGCGCCTGAGTGCGATGACAAAGATGATAAAATGGGTCGCGGCCTTTTAGGTTGTTTGGATTTTGTGTTTGGTTTGATATAATGACTGTGATGAAGTTGTTGTTGTTGTTTTGGAAGGTTTTGGAGAAAAGGAGACGAGGAAATATTTAAAAATAAATTAATAATTTGTGTAAATAATGAATTGTTATTCTTTTTTCGTTAAATCTGATTTCTATATACAATATTATGACGGCACAGAAAATCACAGAAAATATACGCGTTTAGTATATAAATAATAAACTTAGTAAGATAATTAATTCATAATTAATTGGTTAGAATATAATAAAAATACGTGTTGACTAGTTTACAATAAGTTATACGAAGGCATAATCCTATTTCTTTTTTAAATACTTAATTAAATTTATTAAACACAATTTTACACTTGATGTAACTATAGAAGCCACTTTATCCTCGGCAATTAAACTGATAAAAACACACGCTTCAACTAGTCGGAGAGCCGGTGCATATATACATCCAAGCAGATCTGTCCCAATTCTCTTAATAGTCGTATACAGGAAGTCATAATTTAAGAGAACTCATAATCGTTCAACAGGTCGTAACGATTTATCCCCGCCGTTTATTCGATTAGAAACGCAGGCGTAGCTCTGCAGCCGCGCGCGACAGTCAAGAGAGAAAGAGAATCAAATTTCTGTTTGCGAATCTATGCGAGGTTTATTAACGTAGGCGTGAATCTTCGCAAAATAGACCGACATTGGAGATCTATGAATTGTCGCACTGTGTGTATCGTATATAACCGTTCTCGCGTACTCGTTAAAACACAGTTTAAAAGTGAACATGTACATTTTATTCGAATGCTGTTGAGTTCGAAGAATCTTTCGTAATGAAAATCTATTACAAAAATATATATCTATATATATTTATAATAAATTTATTTATTTTATGATTATTTCAACAGTGCTCCGATGGTTGCGTTGTGTGGGAAAAGGCGCTCAACACGAGTTGCCAGGAAGTATGCGTAAGTATGCACAAATACATAATAATTTACGTTTTCAAGAATCATTAATATAGTAACATTACGGTAATTATTTATTTATTTTTCTTTCAAATTCACTCAGAACGCAACGCAAAGGCTACTGTCAATTAAGGAGCTTTATTGTACAATCGGCTGCCAAAACGCCTTAAGTCAATACTTTCAACAATTAAAAGGTAAGAATACAACGTTTGCGCCAGTCCATTTGTTGCTAGGTAAACTCGTATTTACAATTCTTTATTTAAAAAAAAAAGCACATCAGCACCTAGCCAAATTTATTTTACATAACTATATACAAGCAGCTGGCTGATATACGAATCGATAGTTTATTCCACTATCAGCCTAAATGTTTATTCAACTTATAATGAGGTAACGGGTCGCGCACACGTGAATAAAAAGAACTTAAAATATTTACGCTTCTCTACACCGATTCTTTCCTCAAAAGTTCGCGAACTCCTTCGCATAATGATCCTCTAGGCTAATTCTCAGCTCGCTCTCCTTGTATTTATCGAAATTGCTGTCGTCACCAGAATTGCTGCACGGCGGCACGAAACTCGGCTGCAACGTCTTGTTGTAAATCTTCATCCAGTCGGTTTTGTTGAACCACTTGTGCTTCTTCACGTCCGTCGCTCCATTCTTCAGGTTACCATATCGTCTCGTCAGGTCGACCTGTAACAAATTCTTCAGAAGATCCTTGAGCTCCTCGTTGAAAAACGGCGGACAGCGGTACTTGCCCGCGGTTATCTTTTCATAGATCTTCATAGGATTGTGAGAGTAGAAGGGCGAGTAGCCAGCATTCATCTCGTAGATGAGGACGCCAAAACTCCACCAGTCCACGTATTTTCCGTAACCCTTCGATAAGATTATCTCCGGCGCGAGGTACTCAGGCGTGCCGCAGAACGTCCACGTCCTGTTGGGAGTAGTAGTGGTAATAATTTTTCGCTCATTTGGTTGCTCTAGTGAAATGATGAATTCTTTAGTCTCCCTAGTTGTTTCCTTACTATTAGGAGGAACAAAAATTTTGAGCTTTTATTCATCGTTGAACTTTAGCAAGTTGAATAAATTGATGAAATTAATTCTAACTAAATTAATTGATTAAAAATAATATATATATTATAAATTAATAAAAAAAAGTAATTAATGTTCTGAATTCATTGCAAATCTAGGCGTTATATAATGAGGCGTAACTAAAGCTAATCCTGCGTTCTTCCCTGTTATCGATCATCTTGCTGAATCCGAAGTCCGTGACGCGGATGTAGCCCACCTGATCGATCAGTATATTCTCAGGCTTCAAGTCTCGATACACCAGACTGCATTTGTGTAGGTACTCGAGAGCGAGTGCCACTTGTGCGGCATAGAAACGTGCCAGTGGCTCGTCGAATTTGCCCATTTTACGGAGATGCGTGAACATCTCGCCACCATTGATGAACGGTAACACCATGTAGATGTACGAATTGTCTTTGAAATAGTACTCGAGATGAACGACGAACGGGAAACGGAGACTCTGAAGGATTCGCTTCTCGTTGTACGTGTGCTCGACCTGCAAGGATTTTTTTTTTAATTGTGAATAAAATTTTTAATTGTAAAATAAACAGGGACAAAGTAGTTGAACAGTTAAAATTATGATTTAGTGATTTTTTTATTGATAATTATTGCAATAATTAATTTTTCAGTTTATACACATTTGAAATCATAATAACTTAAATTATTAAAAGAATAAATAATTTTATCTATAAAAAATGTGAAAAATGAAAGTATAATTATGCGGTTTTAAAAAAATACCACTTGGATAAGAGAATCGTCGGGAATCTCATAAATAACGTTGAACATAATACGAGGTTTCTGCTGTAACACGTAAAAAGCAGTGAGCTTGGAATCCGACTCGAGAATCTCTGGCTTGCAAGCTAGACATTTTAGTAACGAGTCATGAGTGCCACTCTGATAAGCTGCTCTCTAACCGTCGTCGTGTGTCATATGACACTCCCGTGACACTACTTAACAAAATCATTTCATTTGAGTGTGATATAAGCATTTTAACACGAGCTCAGACTTGAAATATATTTAATTTGCCAAAAAAAAAAGAAACTTTCCATAATTACTACGTTGATTATATTTTATAAATTGTATTTGATTAACTACTATTAAAAGTACATTAGTTAATAACTACAGTCAAATTTTAAACAAGCATTTTAAATTTAACAGTTAATATTTGGAACACTTTTTTTGCTTATCAAAAAAAACTACTTTGTTCTATTCATATATTTACTTTAAATCATTTTCTAAACTGAATCCAAAAGTAAAATTATACTTTTGACAATCGGAGTTACTTGTTATACACGTACGTTCAATCCTACCCATATATAACATTAACTTAAAGATATTACTAATCATCGTACCCCATCCCTCTATCCCTCCTCCATCGCGCACCTGTTTCATTTTCACAAGTTTGCCCTTATCCATAATCTTCATCGCATGATACGAGCCGTCCTTCTTGTGCTTCACTAGCATAACTCTGCCAAAAGCGCCTGTACCAAGTGTACGAAACCTCTCGAAATCCTCAAGTGTATCATCGTTGCCATTCAAATCCTTGCCCTTGGCATTCTGCTGGACACGCCAACGTTCGTCGAACGCTGCTTTCAAGCCACTGAGTATATCATCGTATTCCTTAAAAGCCTGCTCGCGCCTGCGCATATCCACCGAGCTGATCGGCCGCGAGACGCCCGCCATCGTCGACCTCGACAACGACAGCGGACGACTCATTAGCTGATAAACGCCCTCGGTATTAATAATACTCGTAG
Organism: Torymus tubicola; assembly: GCA_035583055.1. Taxonomy (NCBI): domain Eukaryota; kingdom Metazoa; phylum Arthropoda; class Insecta; order Hymenoptera; family Torymidae; genus Torymus; species Torymus tubicola. Next base: position 12,562 of record JAWWEQ010050974.1, on the reverse strand, counting down.
TTCATTTTTTACTCGCGCGCGCACACAACGCGTTGCTGCGACCGCGATCGAGCGTGAAATTAGAACGAGCTTATGGGATAACAAAAAGGTATAGGTAGTGTGTGTATATGTGTGTGTGTTATGTCGCAGGTTCACTGGTATTGAGGGAAAGTTTCGCGGGAGGACACGGCCGGGGGTTTCAAGGTTAGGGAACTGGAAGCCCGTGTTTTGAAGGTGCGCGCGAAGATCGACAACTTCGTGGTATTGGGACGTGTTTTTGTAACCTTTAAGTGGAGGGAATTATTGGTGCTATGTTTTGGAGTGTTCAGTGGAAATCGTATTTTTTCTATTTACGATGGGAATTGATGAAATACATATATAGATGCTTATGTGGTTAGTTTTATATTAATAGTTTTGAAATTAAGTGATTAGTACATATAAGTATTTACATTTTTCTTAAAATTTTAATTCTCAAAGTTTTGAACATTCGAACGTCATTGTTGTTACAGAGAAATTGCATTATATATATTAGTATGTATATTATGTATTATTTTATTTCTAATCGTACTTTGATAATTTAATATTGAAAAAGGAATAGATAAACATTTATATTCTATATATATATATATATATATATTATAACAAAATTTCAGAACTTTTAGAAAATTGAAAAAACTCTTATATATGAGAATAATAATAAAAGAGATAAACACCAACATTGAATTTATTATTAGAGTATTACGTACAGCTGCTTGTATATATAATAGTGAAAAAACTGATAATATTAAAAAGAATTTCTAAAACACGCACAAATAAATCAGTGAAATTCTTTAAAATCAACGTAATTCTATAGTTGAAATCGGAGTGCCACCCACACCAGTTCTAGTCGAAGATTCTTTAGCATCGAGATCTCTTACGTTAAGATGGGACGACGCGCGTCTGAAAAAGTACGGTTACAAGCTGCTCTACTACGCGCAATGGAAGTACGCGGAGCTCGAGAGCGAATGGCGATATTGTGATAAACAAAATTGGAACGGAATCAATAAAATTTTCATTCACGACTTGCAACCTTACACGAAATACATGGTAACACAATTCAACTTTTCCATCATTCTTATATACATTTATTCTCCAATAATATATACTTTCATTACATATATAAAATAAAAACTTTTTCTCTTATATTAACGTAGTTTCGATTGGCAATACTACCGAGCCTCATGCAGGCAAGCGACGAGCCGCTATTCTCCGCGGCGAGTCTGCCAGTTTTGACCTTTGCAAGCGGCCCGCCGACATCCGCCCCCGTAATTGTCAAAGCAATGGCGATCGATCACTCGAGAGTCTACGTTAATTGGAAGGCGGGCCTCTTTACCAACGGACCGCTCTTGTCCTACGTATTGCGGTTGAAGCAGGCCAACCACGAAGAATTTCAATTAAAAGTTAGTGTACTATATAAATACGTTTATTATTTCTTTTATATTATATTTATTTAAGCAAACATGTCTTGTTTTTAAGATAAGTGTAATGTTAATTTTTATTTGGTTGTAGGATATTCCAGTATCGCAGGATACTTTTATGCTGCAGCATCTCGAGCCAAATACGAATTACTCGGTGACTTTGACTATGAGGAATGCAGATGGAGAAGGGCCTGCTATGTCAGCCTTCATTAAAACTTTGGTTGAACCTGAAGGTAAATCACTATTATTTTGTTATATTACAATACGTTTATAATTTAATTTTCAAATGCTTTATTGTTATTTAACTTAATTTCTTTTACGAGCAATATACAGTTTTTTATTATATGGTGAGGCATTATCACTGATATGGCAATAAATCAATCAACACTCATAATCGTATACATAAGTGTGCCATAAAAAATAAAACTAATTAAGTATTTTTATTTACAAGAACACTTTCTCGCGTTATACGATATTTTTATTTTTCGTAGTGATACGATTTTTAATTTTCTATTAACAACCTGTCCTGTTAATTATAAAACAAATACTAATCAATATAAAGCAAAACTAAATCCCACAATTATTCTATTCATCATCTTATATACAGTGAGCCTAGAAAAGCCGTACGTGATAATGTGCAGCGAGCACCTAGTGGTACGTCAGCAAGCGAAAGACCTCAGCGACACGGTGTTTCTGTACCAGAACGACGAACGTATTCGTGACACTGCGGTGCATGTCGCCCGCTCCCAACTCTTTGTCAGCGACGAAGCAGACCGTCTGTATCGTATAGATTTCGCCGGATTGGGCAACGCCACTGCCAACTTGCTCCTCGAACCAAATAACACACAGCTGAGGCCATGGATGCTGTCGGTTGACTGGCTCAATTCACGGTTGTACATCGCTGGGATGGATAATGATACTGAGCTATGGCAGCTGGCGAGTTGTGATTACGATGGACAAGACGTGAAGACGATGGTAACGGGGTTGACAAGCCAGCCGAGAAAGTTGGAGGTAGATCCTGTGAATGGATATTTATTCTGGACGACGGATGACGGGATTTACAGAGTGGAGCTGAGTGATTTTGAAGGGGATGAGGAGCCAGTGGTAAGTGATTATTGTTGGAGGGTTTGGTTTGTTGTTAATGAAACAAAATTGCGTTTAGTTTGGAAGAATTGCGCCGAATTGTTTGTAACTTATAATGTTACAAAGTGCGTTGGTATAATTGCGTAATAAGTATGCGTGATGCACTTGCAAGGTATTTTACAATAACTAATTTTTTTTATCTTGAATTGTAAATAGTTTTTTAAACGTGTTGTTTAGAATTGTAATCGGTTGGTTTTTGTAATGCGGTTCATTCACTAGAAATTTCGACAATGTCTTGATTCTTATACTAGTTAATTTTTCTGAATCTTCTTTTCAATTTTTCTTGATGTATTAAATACTAATTGCATTGTGCCAATACGTTATTGGACATTTTTTTAAACATAATAAATTAAATAATGTCCGTATTAATAAAAATATCGTCTATTGTGAATATCAATTTTTAATATTTGTTGCATTATTATAAAAAAAATTAACTAAAACCGAAATTGTAATTATATCATTTATTTTTAGCCAGAACAAATAAAAACGAAACAACATTTAGGAGCCTTCATCGTTGATTATACAACCAGACGTTTACTAGTAGCTTACCAGACTGACAATACCATTAAATCCGTATCATTAGACGGACAGGTTGTCGTCGACGTGCGCGGTAATATTCACAAGCAACCGAGATTTGAAAAAGTCGATTCTTTATCAATTATGAATGGATTATTTTACTGGACCGACGGTGATTACATCCTAACTGAGAATTACGGATCCAGCGATGAATCAAAATATGCTCCATCAATTATTTTTCAAAAGTGAGTTAATAAACATAAAGTACTTTATCTTTAAAGCACCTTTATTCATCACAATCATTACTCCGAAGGGTCGAAGAAGACTTCCTCACTGTGCACGTATTGACTGAGGACGCGCAACCTACACCGGCTCCAACTCGCGCCCCGACCCATCTCCAAGCTCTCGTTCTCGCCGAGCACGCGCGGATATCTTGGCGTGAGCCCAACCTACTGGGCAGCCAGAGTCCCAACGCCTGGCGCAACTGGTCGTATGCACTGAGCATCGAGGACGACATCAACGGTGAGGTAATTCAAGAACGCGAACTTCGAGGTCTCAGTCATGTAGTGGATGAACTGCGCGATCATTCACTGTATACGATCAAACTAGCTGCTTACTCGACTGCAGGCGACGGTCCGTGGTCCAGCGAGTTCAAAGTGCAGACTTTGAAGTTAGTATTCGTGCAGTTAAATGCAATTTTCATGAGTGATATAGTGTATATATATTTCATGCTTCAATAATAATATAAATATTACAGAAAAGAGCTAGAATCGTCCATCATTTGGTCCACAAACCACAGTCTTCTCGAAAGTGACTTAATTGGCGAAAACGTTAGAACTCTGGTCAACATAACAGGCTTCGACAAGGAGAGTCCGTTTTTCGCGTCCGATATTTCTTGGTTTAAAGATCTGTTGTTCATCGTCGGCAACAACTCGAAATTATACCAGTACAACACCACAAGTCAGAAGAACCGGGTTGTCGAATACGCAAACTCCGTAACGAGCGCAGCCGTTGACTGGATCACCGGCAAGATTTATTGGGCCGACCAGAAAAAGCGAATTGTAAGTTTCTTTTTATCACCTGAAGTCATAACTTTTTGCGACTTATATCTAGTTAATGATGTATATTTCTGCAGATTCTTCGTTCGAATCTGAACGGCACACAGCAGGAACCCGTTATCATTTCAGGCATTGTGCAGAAGCTCCTCGTCGACTCCCTGGAAGCCAACCTCTACTGGTCGACCAGTCGCACGGTGGAAGTGGCCCGATTGAATGGCGAAGACAGACGGAGTTATCGATCTGAGGATGATTTTGATGGTCGACACGTAGTGGGGTTAACGCTCGACCTGGAGAACAGATTCGTGTACTGGGCGGTTGGTGATCGCGAAGGTGACTACAGATTGTATAGATCGATCACGGCGGACATGCTGCCGGTCGAGCCTGATATTCTTCCGGAAATGGTTAGTTGAGATTTAGTTGGTTTGAATTATTGGTATTTAAATACACGGTTTTGGCGAAAATTGAAGAAAAATTCAAACACAAAATATATCTTTTCTCTAAGGGAATAGATGAAATGATTTTGCAAAATCAAGTATTTTTGAAATCACTAAAAAAATAATACTATAAGTCAAGTTACTTAAATAATAAATAAATCTTGAAGAAAAAATGACAATGAATTCAAATCTCTGACATTTCTATAAACTAAATGAAATAAAATACATTAATATTATATTTGTTTGTAGATTTTGTATGCATATCTACATTTATATCTGTTGAAATTTAATTTGTATTGTTAAAAATGATAGTTAGTATTATTAATTATTCATACTCTTTATTTAAAATAATACAATAAACTATAAATATATAATTCTTTTCAAATTAACAACAGAAGTTTACACTATTATAGTCTTCAACAAAATCATTATAAAATTTTAATTTTTCCGTTTATTATCCATTCACTTAGGTATCGACAATCCACAGCATAATCGGCACTTCTCTCTCCTATATCTCTCACCGCTTCCTGCTCTTAACGTCCCCATCCACTGCCCTCACGACGGACGCCTACGGCAAGTACACTGCCAATATGACCAACATAACTTCTCCCAGCTCGCCACTGCTCTCTCTCGCTGTGAAAACACCACTGCCACCAACGCATCCAGAGATTCCTAACATCGTCGTGCGCCCGGAACCGGTGAATGCAAGTAGTATTGCAATAGTCGGCACCTGGCGCGACTTCAACGTCACTTGGCAGCCCTGCAACGCCACGACTTACGGTCGCGTCTTTTATGAAGTCACCGTTGCTGACTACTTCAACGTCGATGCTCAACCGTCCGTTACCACGAGAACAAGCATCGGGTACGCCAACGCCGACAGATTACTGCCGTATACGCTAGTCGAGGTGACAATACGAGCGTACACTTATTGGGACACGGCACCCAGGGTGACTCGGGTGCTCAGGTCGCCGCAGAGCGTACCCAGTCAACCTATGGAGCCAAGGCTTTTTGTCGAAAGCTATAAAGATCCGATGTCCGAGCATGTCGATCATTTTATTACATTTAGGTAATTTGCCTTTTTCACAATTACATTGTTATTTGTTCTTTAATTTTTCATCATTTTTGTAAATTTATTACGTTTAACATAAGAAAAATAATAGATAAATTAAATTTTTACGATTATGTCAAATCCTTTTTTAGGTGGAATATGCCTGAATTCGTAAATGGTCCGGTGGTAGGATTTACAGTTCAATGTTGGTTCGTAATTGACAAAGCAGAGGTAGCAATTTGTGATTCTGTCAATGTTCCTGTTACTGAATTAGGTAAGTTATGTATAATGCAAAATGTACTTAAATTTATGATTATAATTAACTAGTATAATTAAAAAAAAGAATACATTCCACATATATTTATTTGAATTAAATGTTTAAAACTCGGTAGAAATAATGTCAAATAAATTATATATATACATCAAATTTAAAGTAAGAGATCAAATAAGTATATTTTAATAAATAATTGTAATACAGAATACTATGAATTACTTTAAGTTTTAATTTAATTAGGTAGTACAAAAATTATTTTAATCTTCTTATAAAAAAAACCCTTCGATAATTCTTTTGGACTTATGTATTTTGTCAAACAAAACTTTAATTGACTTTGTTAGTATAAAGTCATCGGATAATAAAATGAAAAGAATGTTAAAAAATATATAGAGACCTATAAAAATCTACAGCTCTAATTCAAACGCTTATACATCTCATCCCTTTCAGAACATCAAGTCCACGATCTACAGCCCAACACTACCTACTACTTCCAAGTATGCGCGTACGCGGACGTAGGCGCGGGTCCCTACACCGACCCCATATTTATTTCCACCGTTAACGAAAACCCAGTGCCTCGACTCCTTGTCGCCACGATGGAGGACGTGAAGAAAATTGATTTAGACGAACGTACAAATCTTACTATCACGCGACACATCGCCGTGGAAGTAGCCCACCTAGCGTCTGAGGCGAAGATTTACTGGATCAACGAGATGCAGGAGCTCGTTACTGCTGACGTAGATGGAAAGAATATAACAAAAATTTTAACTTTAAATAATACAGCTCTGAGCCTCTGCGCTGATTGGATATCGCGGAGTTTGTACTGGACAGAATCAAGTTATGAAGATTCCGGTATTAGTCATATCATGAAGATGGATATAACGGTGTGGGAGGCCGGTGTGTTCAAGTACTCCAGGATTTTGTCGAGAAACCGCAGAATTGTCAATCTTGATATTGCTCCGTTGACTGGGTAAGTATATCACAGTTGTTTTAAGTAGATCTATTTTGTATTAAATTTTTTATGAATTTTACAAAAGATGTATCACACATATTGTATTTTGATAAATAATGCGTATATTTTGTAATGATTACGTTTTATACAAAAGTTTAATCATAATTAAATTTACTATCTCAAATTTTAGATATAGTATAATTATCAAATGAAAACTTATTATTCCATTAGAAAAAATATAGAATAACGTTAGGTTTACTAAATTATATTAACTTGTACAATATTTTCAGCACCCTCTTTTGGATGGAGCTAAGTACGAGCAATCTCGGCTTCGTGATGCAGTCGAACCTCGACGGCGACGACGTGCAGCCTTTCTTCAACCACACGGAGGATTGCTCCTGTCCATTCCGCCCAATGATCCAACCAGTCTTCACGATCGACAACACCGAGCCTCAGAGTCCTGTCGTCTACTGGGTGGACGCCGGGGGCGAGCTTTACATTGCTGATATCGAGGGCTGCATCTGTAGCTTGGTACTCGGTGCAGGCACCGAGAACGGATTGCCGCCTACCTCACTGACCACGGATAAAAGCAATATTTATTGGTCGAATATGGCCACGGGAAAAATACATTTTGCCGATAAAACGGCGAACCCGGAAGAATTGGTCGTGATGGTGAGTTTTGATATGAGGCTTGTTTAAAAAAAATCTATGTTAAATTAATGATAAAAATTATTGTTCGTTAAAAAATTTTTTTAATTAATAAATAATTACATTATAACACATTCATTAAGTTAATATATACTAAAATTTCTGTACGCGAAGGATTATCCAATAAGTGACGCGCGAAGCATCCGAGCGATCGGCAAATCACTTCAGCCGTACCCCGACTCGGACTGCCTGATGCCACAGCGCGCCGTCTACAGCGTGCAACTAGTGAACAAAACTTCGACAAGCATAACCCTCAGGCTCCCCGAGCCTTCAGCTTATCTCGGTTGTCAGAAGTACAATCTACCCGCGACGCTCTACACCATCGACGCAGCCGAGTGCAAGAAATCATCGATCAGCGAGGCCTGCCTAGAAAGTGACGACCGAATCCGCTTCCGCACCTATTGGCGCGAGTTCGAAGCTCGCGGCCTCAAGCCTTTCACCGAGTATCGTTTTAAGCTCACCTTGAGCAACTATTACGGCGACAAGGACTACGTCGACGTCGACCAGTACGGCCCCGGCCTTGTCCTCCGAACCGGTGCAGGCATACCCTCTGAACCCGAGAATCTTCGCGTGCGCTCGCTAACGCCGAAGCTGGCCGCCGTGGAGTGGCAGGCACCACGTGATTGGAATGCCGAATTTGTGCGCTACCGCGTCTTCTGGCGTTCGTCTAGATTAGTCGACGGTGTGAGGCCCGAGGGTGAGAAATCCGTGCGTGACGGTGAGGTCACGGCTTACCTTGAACCTTTGCTGCCGGGTAGACAATACCTTGTGCACGTGCGCGCTTACCCGGAGAGCGCAACTGATGTGTACAGCGAGAGCTCGGAGAAACTCCTGGAGATGCTGCCCGAGCCTGGAAACCTGACTCTGAGTGCTGTAACTTCTGAGGCAATGAACGTGACGTGGGCGATGCCGACGAGCTACGACGCGATTGTTAATTACACTTTAGAGTACACAAGGAGCGATCTCGAAAGGTGGCAGTTCGCGAATGATTGGAAAAAAGTGAAGGACAAAGTCGTGTGGAGAATTAGAGATTTGAAGTCGAAAGAGAGGTACAAGTTTAGGCTCGTGTTGAGGTACCGCGACCATGCGGAGAACTTTGTGTGGCCGGAGGATGGAAGGTTTACGTTCCAAACCCTTGGTGAGTCTGATGTCAAAAACTTTTGTGTGGAAACGGTGGTATTGTTTTTCAATTTTTTGTTAAAATTACCAAAAATGTTCATTATACTTTCCAGTTTTGTTATTATCATTTAATTAATATATATGATAATTTCTTCTCGATAATTGCTCTATGGATGATTCAAGTAATTTATTACATATCATTCTATAAACATTCTTGTTATCATTTCATTTATCGGTATGAATAAAATTTTTAATATAATTATTGAAAATGTTAGTATATTATGTTACTAAAATAAATGAAGATGTTTATAGTTAAAGTGCAATAAATACTACTAAAAATATTTTTAAATTGTAAGATTAAATTTAATTAATATACTTAGCAGATTAAATTACAATTTACATTATCATTAGATCCATGAAATTTGAAATAGCCTCAGCAGATATATTTTGCATCATACTATTAAATACCAAAAGAATAAAGTTTAAAAGCAAACCATTGTTTTTAAATTTATTATTTTTTAACATCTGCGTCGTAAAGATCAACTGCATTTTTTGTAATACCATCAAATTTAAAAAATCCATCTCACTCACAGAGGACATCCCGACGGCCCCGGGCACTCCAACTCTCGTAAGTCAACCAGACTCGAAGTACGCGCTGCGCTGGGAACCAGCTCGCAGTCTCGGCGCACAGATTCTTCTCTATTTCCTGGAGGGTGCCATAATCGGCGACATCAACGGCACAGCGCCGACCGGCTGGCAGCAGCTATACAATGGCACGTCGCAGAGCTGGGAGGTGCGACCGAGCATGCACGAGAAGTATGCGTTCCGGGTGCGCGCACGTAATGATCACGGCTACGGCAACTGGAGCGAAATTAGTGCTGTAGTCGACCTCACTGAGATGACACGCGCCATGGTAATTGCTCAGGAACATCTCGGGCTGATTCTTGGTCTGGCTGTGCCGGCGGTCACTATCGTGCTCCTCTGCTTCTGCTATTTTCTCTGTCGTAAGTTTTGGTCTTTTTTTTGTGATATTCTGAAAGGTATTACCTTTCTTTATAATCGTGGAAGGCTTAGGATTTTGAACTTTATAAATTACAAAAATACGGAAAACACTACACTATACAAAGAATACGAATATATTCTCTCAATAATACTTATATTGGGAATTTTACTACACCCTTCAATTTTCTTTGTTGTTTTCTCGTTAAATATTTATATGCTTTTAAATACATGACATTCATATTCAGGTGCCAAGAAAAAAGTATTACTTGGTGTTATAAATCATGACTTGATAGTTGCAAAACGTATTTAAGAATTCCCACAATAGTATAATAATTGATATCGAAATTAAAGTTTGAATGTATTTTCAATCCAACATAATTTTGTTATTACTAAATATGGAAATGCAACTTCAGATAAAATCGAAGCGGTGAAAAAATCACATAAATATTTCGATTTTCAATAATAACTTTTCTTACTTTTTAATTGAACTATATATATATTTTATACTACTACCTAGTTTTAAATTCGTATCTTCATTATTAATTTGCGAGTTTCAACAATAAATAATGTTTGCCCTTATATGCATTTAATATTACAATTAGTCACGTTGATTTTGAAAGCGAAAATTTTTATAAAATATGTAATTTTTTTTTATAATTTTATATAAATTTTTAAATATCAAATTAAAATTATTCTATCTTGACTATAACGACAGTTATAAACCCAAAATGAATCAAAATCATACAGATCGTTTACATAGAGCAGCTTTAATTTTATAATCTTTGCATTTTTACGTAAATTTTTAAATAATATAAGTGAAATATTTCATATTTATAAATGTATATACAGTAAAATTCTCTTATAAAAAGAATTAAGGAATTTAATTTTTTACAATGTGGGTACCAATTTCGTACAGCTTTCCATAAAAAGTCAAAAGAGGATCAGAAAAAGATACCGGTGAAAACGAAGCCGAATGTGGAGCTGGCGACACTTAGGGAAATACCAAGAGGCAATTTCGTCGAAGCGAATGCCCTATACGTGGCTACTGCCGAAACTGATTCTGAAGACTCGTTGTTGCCGAAGATTCAAAGGGAACAGATTTCCATTGTCAAATTTCTTGGTAGCGGTGCTTTCGGAGAGGTATGTATATAAGAAAAATTATATCTTCATTATTGCGTTCATTTACTTATATCTTTAATTTCATAAAATAAAACATAGCAAGATTATCCCAATGGTTATATACTTCACTATATCTATATTTATATACCACACTCATATCTTATACTGAAATTCGTTAACACGACGCAGGTGTTCCAAGGCATTGTCAAGGACATAGATGGTGTGAGTTCCCGTACCCCAATTGCAATCAAGACTTTACGCAAGGGAGCTTCGGTCCAGGAGAAGAATGAGTTTCTCCAGGAAGCTAAGCTCATGAGCCACTTCCAGCATAAGCACGTGCTGCGGCTGTTGGGCGTTTGCCTCGACACGGATCCGCCGCTGTTGCTGCTCGAGTTGATGGCTGGTGGCGATTTACTGAGTTACCTTAGGACCAGCAGGTGAGTGGTTTATTTTTAAATGATTTTAAAAAGGACTTAATTTTTCAAATAGTAGAAAATAATTGATACCTGATCAAAATAATCCTTTTAACTGTTACTCCGTAGATAAAATTAATTGTGAATCAAATATGTAAAAAGTTTTATTGCTTCGTCATCGTCTGAGTTATTAGTAGGATTTACGGTTTAACCGATGTAATTAAACATACGTAATATTTATTCTAATAACAGGTATATACTTTTTAAAAATACCAAATAATCGGTTAAATTTTGTCAAAATCTGAAATATTTTCAAATTTACAATAAATTTAGAATATATATATAACCCTAAAAAATATTATATACTTTTAATAATTAATTAATATTAAATAATATTAAACAATCAATAAAAATATAAATTTATCAATTTCTGAATTAATTCGTTCAGTTGAACTGTAAAAGTTAATCAAAATGATAATAAAAAAAAACATGCTCTATAGTACCGATTGATGTCGGTAAGGTAGATCACAGGATCATAATACCAGCATTTTACATTTCTTCATTTTGACTATGCGTGTACTTATTTATTAAAAGGAAATATTAAATTAATTGCAATCGCTATACAAAACTGTAATTATTAAATGAATAAAAAATAATAAACCTGTAAGAAAATTCAACCGGATGATACGGTTCGAAATACGAAACATCATCAAACGGTACCCGACCTGGCCAGGCTGGAAGCGTCGTGGTTACTTCGATCATCGAAGTTAAGCACACATCGTCTCGTCAACTAATTGGATGGGTGACAGCCGCTCGTGAATAGAGAGAGTTTCACAAAGCTTTTCCTGAGAAGTGTGTATGGTGGTTTTATTTACCTGTATATTCTACACCGTGTACTTACTATCACCAATTTAAAAGAAGAGCCTTTATGAACTATAGCGCCGACCGCCCGAGAGAGAGAGAGAAGAGCAGAAGGATAAAAAGAACGACAAGATAGAGCACGACAAAATAGAGCACGACAAAATAGAGCGAGCACGACAAAGATAGCAAGAATTGTTGTGACGAATATGTAGCCGAATGAGCTGTTTGTTTAAGGTGTGCGCTAGTAGAGCCAAGGAAAGGGAAGAGCCATGGAAAATATGTTAGAAGGAAGAGTTAGTTGAGCCGGAAGAAAAAGAAGTTTGAGCCGTAGAGATATAAAATCTCTTTTGCTAATTTAAAAAAAAATTTATATAAATTAAAGAACAAATTTTCTCAATTCAATTCAATTAACCCTATTTAATTCAAGGGATACCTTTCAGGCATAAACTTTTCTACTTCGACTCCAATTTTATATAGTATTC
>JAWWEQ010050973.1:0-10749 GCA_035583055.1 Torymus tubicola | reverse complement strand
GTGAGTTAAGTGCAGAGGTGTATTAAAGGTCATAGCTGGCACATATATGCGCCAGGCCGGCAGTCTAAAGGTTAAAGCTACGTTTTCCTTAGAAGCCGTGTAAAAAAATAAATACAATAGGCGCCTAAATGAGGTTACTAATATAGCCAAATCTAATTCTAGTAAATTTTTAAATCCGGGAGGGAGGCATTTCACCTAACTTAATCGTGTACTCTTTAACAAATATAATTAAAGAATATAATTAATATATTTCAACATTGTATTCGGGAGTTGACGAGCGTAATGAGTACGAAATTTTGATCTATTAATTACTTACAATTTTTATAATAATAGCAACAATGAAGTTGACACCAGTCAATGAAATGTCGCTAACAACGAATTTTTGTGTTTTTATTTTATTTGAAATACATAAAAAATACAATGAACCTCCGGCGGATTGAAATTTTTTTATAAATCATTAATCTTGGAGGGTGACAAGTTACACGTACATTATATTTTTCAGCGCCTGTCACGATAGAGTCTTTTGAAAAGCTTCTCTTTTTAACCTTATCGAATTATTAATAATAGAAACGCTAATAAATATAATATTTGATTACAGATACGAGACACCTCTAGTTCCTCCTCCGCAGGATTACCAAGGAGACTTTTTTAAGGATGTAGCAAATGCGCTGGTAGGAGTAGGATTAATCTGTAGTACTGATAATATGTCTGGAGTATTTTCACTTGATAGAGACTATAGCAATATATCAAAATTTTTGAATCGTATTCTTGGAATGCCTGTTGAGTTACAAAACCGTTTGTTTAAATATTTCACTGATACTCTTCACGCTATCATTAATCGAGCAAAAAAGACGGGCCGCTTTGATATGGGAATTCTCGACCTGGGTGCTTCTGGAGAAACAGTCCGACGCGTACGTCTCCACCGTTTTCTACGTAAACACGCTACAGGTATTGCGCCAACAGAGCTACACGTAGTGCAAGTGGAGCGCGGTATGAGCTGGATAGAAGCAAAAGAACGTTGTGCTGATCTTTCAGGTACGACTGAAGGATTTTACTTAAGTCATCAGGTGCGCAACGGTAAACAAACAGCAATACTTGCGGTGCCGGTTAACAGCGCTAGTAAACTTAAACCAGAAACTAAAAGCAAGCAGTTGTATATGTTATATAGGCCTAACACAGGGTTGCAGTTACGTCAAGAAACTCTCGCCGAACTTGAAAAAAAGTATAAGAAAGTATCCATAGAGCAAGCTAAGCCTCACTGGATTCAGCAGTATAATTCTTCAGTTGATACATGTTCGCATGCTTATTGGCGTGGTAATTGTAAAAATACCACCATGAGTATGGACTGTGAAGTAGGCTTGAGACGTAGAACATTTAATGTACTCTCTGGCTCTGTATTAAGTATTTGGAGTCGCGTTGAAAGTGTATTAGCTGCACGATCTGGTGACAATTCCAAAATGCAAGTCGTAAGATTACGTTCTGGTAAGTATCGTTACTTTTTCGTAAGAATGTTCACTATTTAATTAAATGATATTAAAAAGATTTTTACTTCAACCTTGATAAGTTTGAGCTTCTTTCGAATTAAAACGAATAAATGTTTCTTTCTATTAATAATATATTACACACTAGAGCAATAGAATGCAGCTGTATTATTACTAATAAAATTTACGTTTCCGATCATTTAATTTATAGTTTACACTATAGACTCTCTGGAGTGAACATTTCTACATATTAGCATTTTTATTTTTGATTCTGTTTAATTCGACCTCCCGAATAAGATACTTGATATCTAAATTGTGAAAGCCATGTGCAATTTTTTTTATTTACAAATGCCCGTCAAAGTTAAGAAATTCCATTTCTTATTATCAAATAACTTTTGAAAAAAAAACAGAAGGTGTTTAAGATTTAGCATAGAGATGAGAACATGCTGTAGGTATTTGAGTAAAGTTTGAGTCATACACAAGTAGAGTAAAATCAGTGTACAATATATTATATTAAAGATTAAATATAAATGTTTTACATAATTATATGCACCGTATGTATAACAACTGCATGTATTCGTATCACAAGGCCCCCATTTAAACATATTTGAGCGAAAAAAAAATTTTCCGAAGGTTGGGCGCGAACCCGCGACCTTTAGGTTACCGAGCAGCAGCCTTACCGATTTACCACTGAGGCATCCGCTAACTGCTCATTTTTATTCATCTCCGTAATTATTTTAACGTTTGATTTTTGTTCGAGTGTTTCGTTTTGATTTCCTCTAGTCCACTCGTTTCCAGAAGAACTTACTCGTTTCCCAAATTTCCTTGTTGATAGGTTTGGTTTTTATAACATTCCCCAAGTGCACGAGTTATGCTTTTGCAAATATTACAGAATTTTAGTACTTTATTTTCTAATTCTTTTAATTTATTGCACTGTTCAATTATGTGGCCTTTTTTCTTACAATATACACAGGTCGGTAGTCTTTCTAGTGTTTGTAGTTTTCTGCAATTTTTTATAGTATAATGATTTTCTATTTTGTGTGTTTATTTGTTTATTAAAATTTGTGTTTTGTTGGAAATTTTGTTGCTGGTTTGTATTCGTGAAAGTTTCTGTTTCTTGAATTTGTTTGTATTTGATAATTTGTTCTATCTTCGTAATTTTGATATTTTGTTGGACTATTATTTCTATAATTATTATTTGAGGGTATATTTATATTTCTTTCGGGACAATATACGGTTATATGTGTATTGGCTCCACAAATTGCACAAGCTATTCTATTTTCAAACGCTTGCTGTTTATTATGCATTGTCATGATTTCTGCTTTCTGGCATTCCTCAGTTGCGTGTCCGTCTTCCGAGCATCTTGTACACCATATCATGTTCTTATTTAGCTGGCAGAATTTCATTGTATGTCCGGGTTTATTGCACCTTTCACATACACTATGTGGACAGTTTTTAGTCGTGTGCTTCGTATTACCGAAGGTGCCACAGAGTTTGATGCCGTTTGCATTTTTTTCACACATATTTGGAGTATGTCCCTTCCCCTTACATTTCTAGCAGTGTTTGTATCTTTTTATGATAGGACATGTACTTACTTTATGTTCCATACTTTGGCAATATTGGCAATGGTTCCCATACATGTAGTTTAGACTGCAGACTTCTATAGTGTGTTCTTTCTTACTACAAAAATTACAAATTAATTCTAGCTTTTCTTTTGCTACGTTACAGTTATATGACATGTGAACTTCATTTTTGCAATATATGCATCCTGCTTTTGTGCAAAACATTGCCTCATGATCCCTCTCTTGGAAAATTTGGCAATAGGTTATTCTAGCAATCTTTGTAGTTGGTTCTTCAACCGTAAATATTGTTTTTTTCACCTATTAATGCTTTTTGACTTTCAAGTTTAGATTCTATTGCTCTTCTTATAGCATTATGCCTGGTTTGTACTTCGCCCAATTCTAGCCATATTTCTTGTTTTAATCCTGCTTTAAAACTTTTTAATACATCATTTTCTAAGTTTGTTTTAAATGCTGTTAATTGTTTCGCCGAGACGCCTTCCTCCATCGCTTTTATTTTTTTAATTCTCGTACTCGGTGCTCTAATTTCATTTTCAAACATTGAACTAAGTTGTTTTCATCTGTAGCACTAATAATTTTTTTTGCTTGCTTCAGTTTTTCTATATATTGTTCCGTTGTCATACTTTCTCCGTCGAATTCGGGTGCTAATCTTGCTACTTCTTTTAACGGCAATTTGAGCGGTGTGTTTGCCATGTTTATTTCGATATCTATTAAATTTCTATTATATGTTGTTTCTAATTGATTTATTTCTTGAATTAGTTTGATTTTGTTCTTAATTTGGTACCTCTATCTGTTCTTTCGACAGTATGAGACTTTGTTCGTTCAATATCCCCTCGTATATCCGTATAGTCGTTCGCGTTGTATGTTAAACTAAACGTATGATAAAAAAATGCTGAATCTTGATTTTGAAACTTTGGAGTAAAGTAATTGTTAGGAGATTCTAAATTTGTTATTTATTTCCTCGGATTGATTTTCTATTCCTTCTCTTGATATTTTATTAATTTCCTCTGAAGTTGATGGAGTTTCGTTAATTATTATTAGATTATCCTTTTTTTATTTTAGTTTTTGCACGTTAGCGTATGTATGCGATGAAGAAGCCTCATTTGGATTTTGTGAATTTATCCCGTTTCTTTTTGATGGAGGTGATCTTTGAATTTTTTAACTTTTTTTAAATGTATTTAATGATTCTTGATTTCTTTCGTTTACGTGATCCTTTAATTTGGAATTTACCGTTGTTTTTTGTCTGCTTATTATTGTATTTTCAGAATCTTTATTACTTGACATTACAAATATTATTTTATCTTAAGTTTTTTTTTTATTATGTATTCTTATTTGTTTTAATTTTCCTTTTTTTGAATTTATTTTAGTCTCTACATATGATATTTTGGTTATTATAAATTTGTAGGTATTCTTTTACAACTTTGTATAATATTTTCTTGTGCTTTTAGTGTTTTAATTGTATTTGAATATTATTTTTTTTTATGCATTTTCTCTATATACTAAATTTATTATTTTATATGGGTTATTTTCAATATCATTTCATTAAATAAAATTTTATTGTTTATATTATTGTGAATTAATTTCCCGCATTTACAGCTTGTCCTATCTACTTCCTACTTTTTATTTGTTTATTAGTAGGTTAGTAATCTCGACGATCCGTACAGGTTTATTTTCGGAAGTTTAGACGATCATGCTACAATGATCCTCTCCACTCCTTACTGCAAAACGAGAAGCTCGGGAGCAGTTAGTAATGTGTGTGTGTTTTAGTATATATATATAGACAATTACCATTCACTCTCCTTTCTTCCAGTCTTTTTAAATATGAATCTAGTGAACTTATCGTTCAATTCGTATCGGAACCACTGTTAGGTCCCGGTGTTGTGTGCGGGTTTTCTCTTTTTATGTTTTATTAGTTTTAGTTTAATGCGGTTTAATGCCTGCGGGTCAATTTACCCTACTGGAGTACATCTTCTTCTCTCTTGGCGTCGGCGGCGAATTGGGTTCAGCCCGTCGTATACCCCTGGCCGGCAGTTGGTGAGATGGTAAACCCAATACCTCGAATGAATTGCCCGTCCACAGAAATGATGGTATCGTCCATAGTAATCGGGCGTGTATTGGGCCTTCTCGGACAGGGGCTCAAGATGTGCCGGTATGGTGCGCATCGGGCGCCTCCTCCCCTCGACGAATGCTCGTCCTCCAATGCAACATCCCTGGGGTGTTACTAATTTTAATACTTCAGGCGGGATGTTGCCGGGCCCGTCGAGGATATTCTCGTCAATATACCTGTGTCTGTGGGAATGCCCTCCTGGGACCATAGTCAGGGCTCCCTTGACGAACTCTCGGGCCCGCTCGGGAGTTTCCAACACGGCGACGATAGAAATTGCTCGGCCAGCGATTTATAAACTGCCGGGCCTAACGAAAGCGCCCCGCTCCTCGGCGAACCCTTCAAGCCATGGTCTTTCCTGGGCCCTGGGCGCCACCAGGGTAACCGCCATGGTATTCAGAGTTTGTGCAGCACACAATAAGTAAGCTTCCATTTTCCCTATACCAAAAAGAAATGGCTCGTTAATAGTCCCTTTCCTATGGGGTGAGGGTGTTAGTGAGGTGAGGATTTAAAGGTATAAAAGTCGTCCGGAGGATTGTGGGGTAGTTGGGAGGTTTTTTTTTTTATAAGTCCGGCTTGGCATCTAAGCTCAGGGTCCAGAGTCCATTACATCCTTCGGCCTTTGAGCCCTTCGTGACTTAGGCGTAACCGGTTGAGACCCTCCGTTACTTCATGGATGCTTTTATCCAGAGAGTCGACCCGCTTAGCCAGGTTCGAGAATCGTTTCAGCGACATATTGGTTAGCTGTCCTAGATGTTGCCGAGCCTTATCGGATTTGACGAGTATCCTGTGTAAGGTTTTCGCCATTTGGGCTCGGTCGGCCCTAAGTCCGATGATGGCCTCGCCCTGATATCTAGTGATTTCAGTGTTCTTATCCAGTCGGGTTCTTATCTCGTTTATTAATTTCTGTTGGTCTCTATTCATGGTCTTAAGCAATTGCAATTCCTGTTCTAGTTCTATAACTCGATAGACTAGTCGAGTTTCAGCAAATACTGAATAGCTTTCTGGGACCATACTTTTGCCTGTAACAGAAAGATAAAAGTTTTCGGTCCTTAGTATTCCTCTTTTTTTTCTTTTTTTCTTTTTTTTGCACTTTAATTAAATCTAAGTCAAAGTCCGGGGTCCGTCGTCTTGACTTGTGCTTGTTGTCGTTTGCACGTTTTTTTCATGCAGTGGGAAATCTCGACGATCTATCTTTAATCCGCATTCCGGATGCCGCACTTTCACATTGTAGGGAGATTCGGAGTACTGAGGTTTAGCAAATATTGCTCTATATCGGAGATCACTTTCGCGTAAGGCTGCCTCTGCTGATTCTTGAGTTTGATATTTGAGGAAACCGTGAGAGAGTCTATTGTTTTTGTCTTTGATGGTGTGAACGTACTCCAGAGTTCGAAAGTGAGCGAAATGTTTGAAAAAGTCCTCTCTTCCAGCTGTTCTTGTGTTGTTCGCTGGTTTCGTGGCCAGGGAATTTGACAAAATATTCGCGTCTTGTCTTCATGTTCAGGCGAGTGGGCTCGTTTCCGAGTCACTATTTTCGTTGGAAATTCGGCCTTCTCTGGTTCTCGGTTGATAGGGCTGTTTCCAACAGCCACAGATCCTTCGATTGTTCGACCAACAATGCCCCCTCATGAGTTCTGAGCTATAAACAAGCTATAAGTCCATCAAGTCTCAAGTCCGTTTGATAGGTGGCGGTGATGCAGTAAGGATGTTTCACGGGAAGGTCCATTTGATACTGAAAAGGGGAGACATGAATTTAGTCTATTTCGGCTAGTTGGGGTGGGAGAGCAGGTTGCATAAGAATAGGGGTAGATACGGAACGAGTGGGAGCCGGTTGGGGATGGCTACATATGTTAAGGGGGTTCCTACAGTTGTGGCCTCCCTTTTCTCGACATAACTGGGTAAACGTAAGGTTTGTTCGGGTTGTCGCTAGATTTTCTTATAGAGGAAGAACGAGATACAACCGACAACGATGGTGAGACCCTGGAGCCCTATTCGTCCGTAGACTAACTGTTGAGTAAATGACAAGTTTCTCTTATGTTCACCTATCTCTTTCATGCGTGAGACGATGTTTGTAAGCCGCTTCGCTCTTGAACTAAAAGGAGAGCCGACCGCGGTGAGCTCTATTTCCGGCATGAAACTTTCATTTACGGGTTCCAATAGTTTGGGGTGCAGGAAGGTGATGTTCAAGTTCACATCGAGGTCATAGACTGGTTTACCACCTGCCAATCTTGGTTGTCAGGTAGTTCCGTGGATCGTGTCCTCGCGGAACATCCGCTGACCAGTCTCAATATTCCCGTTCCCTTGATGGTGAAAGTATGATAGGTTTCCTTAGGGCAGGTGATTCGAAGTGTCTCCTCCTTAATGACAGAGTACATTACAACTGTTGGTTGTCTCTAGATATTGCCACTGCGATATGGGAGAGGCAGACAACATTATATCACAGGATTTCAGGACTTCTGGTTGCGGGTTGAGCAAGAGTTCTACTTCACATTCCTTTTGGTCGGAAATGGTATATAAAGGACTTTGGGGTGAACATATGCGCCCATAATGAGTTAGGAGATACCGTTGTAGTTGGAAGTCGGTGAATTTAAGGTATTCCTGGAGATTTCTCTTAATGGCTAGATAAGCGTAGGCCGGAGAAATATGGGCGACTCCAATGCTTTGGTTTTTCATCAATTGTGGAATTCCTATGGAATGGAGTTTATATACCTCATAGGTAGACCTTTCAGTAAGAGGGATGGCTAGGCTGATTAAGATTTTTCCTTCATGAAAAGTGGCAACCAGCGTCGAGATTCTGGCGATTTCTTCCGCTCGCAGATGGTGCATCGACGTCGGTAATATTCTGTCTTCTCCTGTTTGTTGGATGTCCGTGGCAATCCAAAGGAGTAGGTCATGTCGTAAGAATCTGGGATGTAATTTCCTTTCCATCAGTGTATTGAGTATGCTTAGGACCTCCCGGTTGCAGTGTATCAAGTGATCCAGTTTTGTTTCCATTTGACGAGCGAAGGTCGAGAGTTCCCATGCTAAATGGTTTTCATTGGGTCCGGTTAAAACTGCGTTTAACTTGGCATTGAAGCTTTCGCTCATCTTCTTAATCGTTTCTCGATGCGAGGTGGTGATGTTGTAAAGTTCCTCAAGGCTGGCTGAAAGGAGATGAGTTTTCTCCGCCGAAAGCTTCACCAGATCCCTTTGGCTCTGAACAACTGGTCGATGTTTTTATTAATGGCGTCCGCGTCATCGGTCGTAATGAGCCCAAATAAACTTTTGCTCACGCTTCCTATGATTCCGAGAGGCGCCATTCTACGTGCTCGGATATTCCTGATTGAGGATGTGTCGTCTTTAGCCTGAGCATCCATGGACATAGCTACTTGTTTAATATTCACGTGTAGATGGTCGAGCGTTTTTAGTTTGACTTCCATGAGATCCTTGTTGAGGGCTGCATTACAGTGGTTGTCCTCGAGGTGCGTTATGCATCGAGTCAATTGTTCATTGTAGATTCTAGTAGGGCCATGTTCCTTAAGGAAAGCATGGAGGTCTAGGAGGATGACGACTTTCCAATTCCCTCTCTGAATCCGGATTGAGGGTAATTTCTCATAGTATAGCCCTGGAGTAGAGTTAATGGGGATCATTTCATACGGTGCTGGTGATAACTTGACAAACGGGAGAACGGAAAGGATCATCAGCCAGTGATAAGCGGCAGGTATCTGAAATCCGATCAGGGTTCGCAATGAAAATTTCCGTTTTCAACCCTTTCTTGTTTTGGTTGTAACCCCGACAACTAAATGTAGGTTAGTCAGTTAGTGTCGCTGTCGGAGGTAATGGAGGGAGGGACGATTTTTAACTTATCCATGTGTTTCCTAATCGTTTTATCGTTGGGTAGTTGTAATAAGACATTATTTCTACCGAGCAGCGCTATGATCCTTAAGGGTTTTTTATAATAACTGTCGAATTTAGAACTACGAGACTCAAGCTTTACCCAGGCGTAGTCACCGACGGTAGTTTTCAGAGGTTTCACCTTCTCGTCGTATCGTATTTTTTATTTTTCCTTTGACTTGATTTCGTTATCGGCGGCTTGAATTTTAATTTCATCTAACCGGGTAATTACGTCCCGGAGGTATAGGCTATAAGTCCTCAATTGTTCTGCCGCTGGTATTCGGGTTGGGAATCTGGCTATTCGACCGTAAGCTAACTCGAATGAGGTAAATTTTGTGCTCGCGTGAATGATAGTATTATAAGTAAATGTGGCAAAAGGGGCTAAGTTGTCCCAGTCATCATACTTCTCAGAGTATGTCCGGAAAAAATCCATAAGTGGGGCATGGCTACGCTCTAGGGAACCGTTTGTTTCGGGATGGTATGCCGATGTGGTTAGATCGTGTATTTTGAATAATCGTAAGAGTCCCTCAACAATCTCGGAGAGAAAACTGGTACCCCGATCTGACAGAATGGCTCTGGGAGCCCCGAATTGGCAAATGAGGTGGCGTGCCAGTGCATCAGCTATTGTGGAAGCTTTCAAGTTAGGTATGGGAATAGCGATGAGGTATTTAATTAGGTTGCACTGCATGGTTAACAAGTGACAGTTTCCTCTAGGTGTAGTACGTAGTTTCCCCACCGTATCGATGGAAACTTTGTCAAAGGCCTCGATCGGTGTATCAGTATGACCATAGACTCTCGTGTCTTGATCCTCTCGATTTTCTTCTCTTGGCACTGTGTGCACCGTCTAATGTAATCGAGAACGTCATTACGCATGGAGGGCCAATAATATCTGTCTCGAATTTTGCTATAGGTTTGATTTACTCCTTTATGTTCACCAACAAGACTATCATGGAGCGTCTCGATGATTTGTTTCCGATTTTCCACTTTAGGCAGTTCTACTTCGCCATAGCATACTGTGTCGTTAATAGGAGTAACACCGAAAATATCGACTAGATCTTCAATCAAATTCCCGGGGTGGTATTCGTCTATCAGGTCGTTGCGACGAGCGACTCTGAAACTGGACAAGTTCTTCCGCAGTAGTATTCTTTTGAGCCGTTTGAGTGTGTGTCTAACTATGTCCCAATCGTCCCTTCCATATGTGTCCCTTACTACTAAGGAAAACACATTATGATTCTTGAAGGGTGTTGTAAAAATTTGACCCATCTGCGGTTTCCTGCTTTTCCAGCTTTTTGGGTCGATAGCTCCAATTTCTGAAAGTAGAATCGTGACACCACTGATTGCTCCACAATCTTGGGTGATGAAGTGTACTATGTTGTCCCTTTTGTAGGTTAGACACTGTCGCGAGGAGATTACGTTATTCTTTAGGGTAAGCTGGTTGGGGTTTTCTAGCGGGGCTTTGGATTGAATCGGAAAATGATGTCGTTTCAACTGGGTCAATGGGTGGATTCTGATACTGATTTTTTTTTAAAACCAGGTTTTTACAGTTTTTCAGTTCAAAGTTTTATATTTTTTTAGTCTAGAAGTTTTGAGTGTATCTTGTAGTATGTTTGTAGCCAGGATATTTGGATGATTTCTTAATCTGTCTTTATATCTGTTGTAAAAAGAGCTTATCTCTTCTTTAACCGAAGAAGTTTGGAGGTCCTTCCTAATT
>JAWWEQ010050972.1:0-10749 GCA_035583055.1 Torymus tubicola | reverse complement strand
AGTCGCGATCGCTCCGTCGTGGCGAATTCCATCGATGACGATGTTTTTCTCTCTCTCGCTCTCGTGAGTCGTACGAATCAATAGGGCGTACCCTGTTTATTTACATTTGCGAGCTCCTGGAAGAGAATTAGTGTACCGCTTGTAATGCTCACTCGTGAGCGTTACAGTAAAAACGCCATATTCTTTATGTGGGCACGAAAATATCGTTAACTGAATGTTTCTTATTTCTTTTTTTTCTTATTTTTCTTGTTTTTCTTCGGTTGTATTTTTCTAGTTGTACGATTATGTTTGCTAGGCGTTAGTCTCTTACGATGTTTCGTTTTCAACTGATTTTACGCTTCGGGCCGGTCTTTTATATCCCGAACCACTCATAAGACTCTATTTTTTCTTCAGCTTTTCGTTTTAACTTATTATCGGAGTCATAGGCTCTACTTCGTAATGTCTCTTTAAACGGTATTTTCTGATCACTAACATCGTCAATAATATTCATACCAGCACTGAAAACTTCTTTTCCTATAGCATGCGCCCCAATTTTCAGAAAAGGTAGTGCTTTACGAAAAGACCACTGAGAAAACTGCATATACCACCAGGACCTTTCTGAAATGGTGAAACAGCATAAACGCGCGCAACACCCCCACCTCCGACTTGGGAATCATAATATGCTATACAGTGACTCATTTTGTTTTCGATTTTTTTTTTAAATTTTTTTTATTTTTTTTTCGAGTATTAATGTGTTTGTCTAAAATGAAGCGTTACTGTCGAAGTCCCACACAAGAATGGCTTAGCACGTCCTAGGTTATCTCTTATATCTATTACAAGAATTTTAAAATTGTTTCCTATAAGATGAATGTAACTTATAGGGGTAAACGTATGATGTTGGTTGGATCCAAAAACATAATTTTTATAATGTATCGGTGCTATACGTAGAAGAGGCAATTGTACATCACCTACTATACAGGGTTCGCAAATGTCTGCATAAATGAATAACTGTTGTGGCGTAGCATTTAAAATGTTTGCAGGCTGTGTGGCTATGGCTGGATTAGCATCTATGCTTAAATAATCTTTTACATCGACAAAACCAAAAATGTCTAAAACACCGCGACTCATTTTTAATGAATGTTCGTAGTCACAATTTTCAGATGAGCATGTTTTCTCTCCAAATATAAAAGTATTATTATGTTCCACTGAAAAACGAAACATAACATGACTCCCATTTATTGAATGATTCAATCGCTCTAAAAAATCTACAATATTCACATAAATACCATATGGAACTTGAAATTTTCTTATAATAAATTCACTATTTTGTTTTTCAAATCGATCTTTCAATACTGGGGATAAATTATAATGCACTGTGATGTCTCTTTCCTCTGCGCGTAAGTGTAAAAATGATGGGGGAAAATGGATTTCGGTTATTCCTACTTCCCAATTACCACGTAGATTGAGTTCTTGAAGTAATTTAGTAGTATAACATGTTGTGGTATTATCAGGAAACATATCCATGCTACTGCTACTTGGTAAAATCATATAAAATTGATATTTCATTTTCTGAATGTCTGAAGCCAATACCAGGAATGAAATTTACTCGGGTAACCTACCCAACTAACAAAATATTTTTTTTTAACCATTATCACTTGTTTTTAAAATTTTATCTACTTTATAAATAGTGTCCAGTATACTTTTATCGATAACTAATAATTCTTCTTCATAAAATATACTGTCTATGATTTCACCGTTCAAACCTTTTATTTCATAAACAGCTGGTTTTCTGTGTTGTAAAACGCGGATTATTTTAAAAATTATTTTTTTTAAATTATTATTATTATTATTATTATTATTATTATTTTAAACTGTTTTCACATTACTTCGGGCCGGTTATGCCTTGCGGCGCTCTTATCTGTCTTGTCTGGTTTTTCGTATCGGGTCTTGTCAACTTTTAGCCCTCAAGGCAATCGTCCGTCTTTTTCCCTTGTAGCACGTACGTCACGTAACGTGCTAGGTCGTTCCAGTTGTCTTTGTCTGTCAACATCACGGTCACAGTGTTGTCTGGTGTTATGTCTCCTGTCTTTGCCTCTAGTCGAAGTCTTTCAACTGTCCAGCGAAGGCACTCATAAAATGTGTGCTCCGCGTCTTCTCTGTCGTGTCCGCAGGACCTGCAGGAGGGGGTCGCAACCTTCCCCATCCGGTACAGATACTGGCGGAAGTAGCCGTGTCCTGAGAGAAACTGAGTTAGGTAAACATTCGCCACCCCAGCCCCCTCTTTCCACAGCCACACGTCCTTGATGAGGCGTCTCGTCCACTTAGCTTTGTCACAGTCCGTCCAGCGCGTCTGCCAGGCCATCAGGGTATCCGTCCGTACGTCTGCAAAAGCTTTCGCTCTTCCCGTTTCTTTCCTTCCCTCGTAGATCCTCTTTCCCTTGAGAGCTAGGAGATCTATTGGGACAACTCCGGCAATCACCAGCGCTACTGTCTCCGAGACGGTACGGTACGCGCAAACGATACGCAGCGCCCCTTGTCTTTGTACGTACGACATCGTCTTTCGGTACTTCTTGATTTGCGTTGCGTCCGGCCATACTGTCATAAGCAGTCGGCGTATACTCAGTCTCGGTCCCTTCGTGTTCCGCATGAGGTGGTGTTATGGCGCCTGTAGTTGCCTCCAGTCGTAGTCTTTCAACTGTCCAGCGGGGGCACCCATAAAATGTATGCTTCGCGTCGTCTCTGTCGTGTCCGCAGTACCTGCAGGAGGGGGTCGCAACCTTCCCCATCCGGTGCAGATACTGGCGGAAGTAGCGGAAGTCCTGAGAGAAACTGAGTCAGATAAAAATTCGCCACCCCAGCCCCCTCTTTCCACAGTCGTTCGTCTTTTATGAGGCGTCTCGTCCACTTGTCCTTGTCGCTGTCTGTCCACCGGATTTGCCAGATTGTCAGCGCCTCCTTTCGTGCGTCAGAGGCAGCCATCTCTCTTCCTTTCTCTGCGCTTGTATCATAGACTTTCTTTCGCTCAAGAGCTAGGAGGTCTATCGGGACAACCCCGGCGATCGCGAGCACCGCTGCCGCCGAGACGGTGCGGTACGCGCACACGATACGCAGCGCATCTCTTCTCTGTACCGCAGCCATCGCCTTGCGGTACTTTTCGATACGTAGCGCGCCCGCCCATATCTCAGCTCCGTACAGCAGCATCGAGTGGGTCACCGTCATGAGCAGTCTGCGAACACTCGGCATCGGTCCTTTCGTATTCACCATGAGGCGAGCGAGCGCAGCCGTTTTGGCCGCCGCCATCTTGGCGACATCGCGAATGTGCGGTGAGAAGCTCATCCTCGTATCCAGGGTCACCCCAAGGTACTTGAGGGACTCCCCGGGCCGCAGTTCGGACGTTCCAACCATCATGGGAATCGTCGAGTCTGTCCGTCTCCTCGTTAAGTATAGTAGTTCCGTATTTTGCGTAGCCAGTTGTAGTCCCCGTCCTTGCATCCATTCGTCCACTCGTTTCGTCAGACTGAGCCAGTCGCGCGTTTCTGGTCACAATGACAATGACCAGACCGTCCGCGTATGCGACGAGGTAGACCCCCGGTGGCATCTGAAGGTTTAGTACTCCGTTGTATGTTCCATTCCACACGTTGGGACCAAGGATCGAACCCTGCGCGACCCCCACCGTTATCTTTCTTGTCTTGACCCCGGTCTCCGTCGCGTACATAATGTGGCGGTTCCGTAGGTAGTCCTTCAAAACTCCATCTCCTCGGTCCACCAGTACACCGGTCCCCTTCCACGTTTTGTCCGTTTTCTTGGCATGGAGGCGTCACAGAGCCAAACCAAGAGCCCCACCGTCTCTTTCACCAGCCTCTCGGCTCTCTCCCTACTAACAATACCACGGGGGATCGTCGTCTTCGGTTCCGGTTCCAAGTTCAGCTGTACCGTCAGTTTGTCTGTCTAATTTTTTAAGGTTCCATCCCCCGGGAGATGGGGCAGTCTTTTGCTGTATCTGTTTGTCCCTCAAGCCGAAGACGATGTACTGATGGTCGCTGGCCGTGTAGCCCTCGAACACACGCCAACGTTCGACTCTCGGGACCAGTCTATCAGTCGCAAAGGTTACGTCAGGAATAGATGACCCATAACCCGGCTCCTGTACGTCGTCACCTGTCCTTCGTTTGCTACTGCTAGCTCCAGTCTTGCGGCCATTTCCAGTAGCAGCTGTCCACATTTGTTTGTCGTTGTCATACCCCACTCAATGGCCCTGGCGTTGTTGTCCCCCGCGAGAACTACGTCGCCGGTGATGTCCCTCAGCGCGTCCTCCAGCGCCGCCGCTTTTTGTTCGAAGTCCGCGGCGCTGCAGTTCGGGGTGAGGTAAACACTGACGTATGTCCTGCCGGTGGTGCTCGTAGCCTAGACACTTGTAGCATCTCGATACCATCAGACGGGCCTTACTCGACAGTTGACAAACCCGACTCTTATGCGTCCCGTCTTGAGGAGGCGTGTCGCGTCTTGTCCAACCAGCTCACAAACAGCGATCTTTTGCCCGCGGCTATTGGGGCCGAGCACCGCGACCTTCCTATCCGCGTCTGGTTCCAGTTCTTTGTCCAGTGCGTCTTGCTCTCTCTCTTGCTCTCATACTATCGGATCCGCGCGCGCTTCAACGATTGACGCCGCACAGTGTGGCCAGTAAACAAATCTATATAGTAATTAAAACCCGTGTTAATGTGGCGATTAATCGCCACAACCTGGCTACACTGACGCCGTATTGATCGGCGCTCCTTTGCGCACGCGCTCTGACCTCTCACGAGGACGGCCTGGCATGTAGATGTTGAGACGTCTCCTGGCGTTGTCTTAGAAGTCGAAATATGTATGGCTATATGGAGAGCACAAAAATCCTTCATGCCGAATACTTAATTCTTCGGGAATACTTTGTTGAGAGGAGTCGAGCGGGCCATTGATAGGCCAAGACAGTTCAGCCTCTTCTTTCTCAGTTTCGATAATTACGCCCAGATAGAGTGCACGTACTGTAGTATTTCATTATATTGCAACATCAAAAGTTGATGTTACAAAAATTAAAACTAATAATTAAAAATATGTACAATTTGATTTAATATATAACTTGTTTCGTATGAAGTAAACTAAATATTTATTATGAATTCGTAATTTTTCTTTTAGTAGTTTATTATTATCCATTCTTTTAGTTTCATTTTTTTGCTGCGTTTTGTCCTAATGGTTTTTAGTTCGTAAGTAAGATTATTAAAAAGCATCACTGCTCTAATATACACTATAAGAAAACTTCCATATAGTATATAGATATACAATGTGTATATTTGGAAACTCAAAATGTAAACACAGTATATCTATATATATGGAAGTTTTCTAACAGCGTAACTATTTTTTATGCTAATGGTTTTGTATCTTTTCGGTATCTGTATACTTTTATTTTTTGTAGAAGTTGTAGAGTTGATGAAAGATTGCTGCAGATTTTCATAATGGTAGGAAAGTGATTCATAAGCAAATATTTGATCAAGATTCATAGGGTTTTTGTCGAGTATAAGTTTATTCTTATTGATTATTTTAAGTTGTTTAGTTTGCAATCTTTTAAGTAGGCTAATGCTGGTAGAATACGCACCCCCCGAGACAATTGTTCCATATGAAACTATGCTGTGAAAGAATGCATAGTATACCATCCTTAAGGTGTCTGTTGACATAATTTTTGCTAGTTTAAAGAAAATGAAAGTAAGGTATTTGGTTTTATTGTAGATGTACTCTACATGTTCATTCTACCTCATATTATTATCAAAAATTATTCCTAGATACTTATTGTTATCCACTCTATTGATTTTTGTTCCTTATATTCTTATTTCCAGACTTTTTGGTGTACTACTGGCCTGGTTTCCAAATTCAATATAAACTGTTTTATCCTTGTTTAAGGAGAGCTTGTTTAGAGCTAATCATGTAGATATTTTGTTTAGAGTTTCATTTACATTAGTTTCAACTTCTTTCCAACTTTTGGCTGCTGTGTTTTATTAAAAGATAATTTTGACAAGATACTAAATCTTCTAAACACTACATTATTTTCGGTTTTAATCGAGGAAAGTACTGAGAAGATAAAAAGAAACTACTTATTCTCTTAATAAAATTGAGTCTAATTTATTAGCCAAAAAATAAGTGTGTAGTGTAGGAAGGTAAGCGAAAATAAAGCGGATGAAAGAGACGCGAGAGTAAACGCGAAGGGCTTCACCACACGGTCTAGCGCCGTAATACGGGTTACCTGGAGATCCTGGGGAGATATCTTACCCCGACGGTGGCCGCAACAAAAGAGAGCAATAGCGCTCTCTTTCATAGAAAAAACCCCCCACGACTCTAGAGGGGGCGAGTGTTATCACTCCGGAGTGAGAGGACAACGACTCTCAGACAAAAGAAGCGCGAAAATTTTAAATGAGGCGAACATACCGCCCACCTTGACGCAACGTGCGTCGAAATCAAGATAAGACGAAAATAAGAAAAAAGAACCGACAAAGAGCGAAGTATGTATGTATATGTGGCGTATACAGTAGATAAATCGACAATAGAACGGATGTAAGAAGCTTTCCAAATCGCTACGTGGACGGCAAATGTGAAGGCTGCAGAGACGCTGCGAGCATCTTATCGACGGCCAGAACAACCAGCTTCACTACCGGTCGTTGGAGGGTCGTGGTGGCGGTCTTGAGGGTAACCGCACGAACAAGACCACCGTTCCCAGGGTGTGGCTGAAGGACACGAGCGAGAGGGTATTTGAGTGGCGGTGGTTACTCATTGGTGAGTAACACTAAATCTCCCACCTGAAGGGAGCGATTGTCGGTGAACCATTTGGACTGCTGGAGTGAGTATAGGAGGACCTCGCGCTATCAGCGTTTGCAAAAAAGGTTGCGCATCTGAAGGGAGATCTTCCACGGTGGCAGACGTGAAACAGAGAAGTCCCAGAAGAGCTCTGGGGGTGAGGAAAGATCTGCTTCAATGAGAAAATGTCCTGGGGGTAGAGCGACCAAGTCCTCGGGGTCGCTGCTAAGCGGGCTGAGCGGTCCAGAATTGAGACACGCTTCCACTTGTGCGCAGAAAGCAGAGCCTCGCAAAGATCGACGAAATGTGGAGCCCCAGGAGGAATGAAGGTCCACGTCACTCCGTCGGAGGCGACTGCCGCAGCTACCTCTTGGCTGAAGGTCGATGTTTGAAGAAACAGTCGACGCAGTTCATATGCAGCGCCTTGAAACGTCTTACCGTTGTCATTGCATACGGTGTAACAAAGACCTCACCGCGCCGCAAAGCGCCGAAAGGCCAACAGGAATTGTCGTGAGGACGAGATAAGCGTCAAAAGAGTAGGCCTTTTCTGAGGCGTTGCAGAATCCTACCAGCCTGCAGGGAGCAGGAACGGTGCCCTTAAACCACCGGGCAAAACGCACATCCCGTAGCTGCGGGAGTCGACGTGAGGAGGCGAGAAGTAGAGTATCAGCGCGGGCAAGCACATAGTCATCCTACATATGATGACGTAAATTCTCAGCTCCAACAAGAAAGCGTTTTTCCTCGCCGTGACATGTACAATGATGTGGAGAAAAAATTTTCTTGTTTTCCCTGATGGTAAACATATAGTTATAAACAATTATAAATTATAATAAAAACATGAGGATGATATAATTATATAAAATATGTATAATGTATGTATAATGATGTATATAATTGTATTTTCTATTTATTTTATTTAATTCGTAATAATTATATTTATCTTACATTACATTAGTAATCCAGCAATGGAAACAATTCATCCTGCGAGCTGATCCGGTATATGTGTATATTGTAGAATGTTGTAACGGGGCAATTATACGGAGCGAGATTTCCCAATGAACGGCGTGACTGCCCGTTGGATCGCAAGCACTGGTGCGTGCCAACCCATGGCAATCAGTTTCGTCCTGCTGTTCGCCGACGGCTGCTATTTGTCTATTTAGCAGCCGTACTTATCTCGCTTTATCTCTCTTTCTCTGAGGGTGTTGCCTCGGCCGCTCAACTATACGGGGGTACTGCCCGTACTCACGTCCGCGGAGGCAGGCGGTATCCGCTAGGCCGTGTCACCTGTTCGGAGAAGGAAGGGCGCAGGAGAATAACGAAGAACCGCGTTTATCTCTCAATTAACTTCGTATTTATTACGTAATTCATCTATCCCGCGACAAAACCTGTGCGTTCTCGATACACACAGTTTCAAGTGGTGCGCCCGCGCTATCTCGAAGCACGCGTATCCGACGGCACGCGCACACTCGCAAAGGCGGCCCTCGTAGACGTCGACCGATCGCCGCGCACGGTCGTGTCCCGCGCGCGCTTCGACGGGCCTCTCACGCACGTTTGCTCGCGCTCCCCGGACTCTCGTTATTCACGTGGAGAAAATACGCGCACCTGGCTAGGACTTACCTCGCGATGCGCCGTGCCTCGATCGGGATGGCGGTGCTCCGGCGGCGTAATCAGAGGGCGATACTCGCAGATACGCCGGTGGTTTTCGTTTAAGTCTCTCTCTGTCAGTTCCCATACTCTCTCGCGCAATCTCACTCACGATTCTCTCGCTGCTCGATCCCGGCCGTACGGTTCGTGCTCTCGTACTATATACTGCCGTTCTTTTTCCTTCATCCGAATTTTGAGCCGCCTTGTTCTGTGCGCAAGCTTGTTGGCTTGTTGTT
This sequence comes from Torymus tubicola, assembly GCA_035583055.1. Taxonomy (NCBI): domain Eukaryota; kingdom Metazoa; phylum Arthropoda; class Insecta; order Hymenoptera; family Torymidae; genus Torymus; species Torymus tubicola. The sequence goes on along the minus strand of JAWWEQ010050972.1, from coordinate 2,077 downwards.
GTGGATGTTATTGCGCTGGCTACTCGCGTCTTAACTCGACCGCGCTTCTCATGCCTGTCCATCTTCGCACACTATCGTATCCGCGCGCGCCTGCCGTTACAATTTCTTTCATTTCTTTTATCAAATACTAGTACACTTGTAGTGACCACATTTCGATTCCGAATGTACATGCACTCTTAATTTTGAAATGGAAATTATTCGGAAATGGCGTTTAATTAATGTGTTTTGCATGAATAATAATTTCGTAATTTATTTATGCTTTTCTTTTATTACGTATTTAATGGTACTAAGACGACTTCAAGAGAACACGCGCCCTAATTGCTTCAATAGCTTTTGATTTACATAAAAATAGACAATTCACAAAAAGCAAAGATTAATATAAATACATCGATTTATTAAATTAGAAAAAACGAAAGCGAAGAACGCAAGTAGAGGCGAGGTCAATCAAGAAAGTGAAATACGCGAATACAGAAGCAGAGGGATTTTTTAAAAAAGGCAGATTAAACAAAAATTTCACTGATTCTTTTGCGCGGATAATCATTTAGTAATTCATTTATACATTTATGTTTTTAAGTACTTAATCGTACTGAAGACGTATTAAAGAGAACATGCGCGGGAAATAAAGCAAAAAACAAGCTAGTCGATTGAAGTAAAAGCTAGCTCGCCACTTGCTCTTTCGCTAAATCACAACGCATCTGCCTCAAGGCTCTAAAGCTATTCCTTCAATTTCAGAATAACATTTACTGACTATACGATTAAATAAATAATTTATTTATACTTTTATGACACCTCCTTGGAATTTTCTTTTTAAATGATATTTGAGCAGTACTCTTCGTATTTAATTACGAGTACTCGAGCATCCTAATTAATTTCTTCATTATTATTTACAGTTCTAAAAACGTATTCAATTAAATACTAGCGCACAGGCGCTGAACACATTTTGCTTTCAATCCGTTTATGCACTATTAATTTTGAAATGGATATTATTTGCAACCGGCGTTTCACTAATTCTTTTGCGCGGATAATCATTTAGTAATTCATTTATGCATTTATTTTTTTAAGTACTTAATCGTACTGAAGACTTATTAAACAGAACATGCGCGGCAAAGAAGTAAAAAACAAGCTAGTCGATTGAAGTAAAAGGTAGCTCGCCACTCGCTCTCTCGCTGAATCACAACGCATCTGCCTCAAGGCTGAAAAGCTATTCCTTCAATTTCAGAATAACATTTACTCGTCTCATCTCTTTTTAAACTGTATGCGGTATGAAATACTGACGTTGTGATGAAATAAATAATTTATTTATACTTTTATGACACCTCCTTGGAATTTTCCTTTTAAATGATATTTGAGCAGTACGCTTCGTATGTAATTACGACTACTCGAGCATTCCAATTGATTTATTTTTTATTATTTATAGTTTTGAAAAGTATTTATTAAATACTAGTCGACTGGCGGTGAACACATTTTGCTTCCGATCTGTGCATGAACTTTTAATTTTTAAATGGATATTATTTGCAACCGGCGTTTCTCTAATTCTCTTGCGCGGGTAATCATTTAGTAATTCATTTATGATTTCCTTTTTTTTAAGTACCTAACGGTCAAAGATGAATCGAAGAGAACATGCCCGTCAATTGTTTCGAAGACGTTTGATTTACAAGAAAATAGAGAACTGAGAAAAAGCAGGGCCTATCATCCATGCATCAATTCATTGGAATAAAAACACGAAAACGAAGAACACAAGGGCGCGCGAGGTCAAATGTAGAAAGTAGGGAAATTTTTAAAAAAAGGCAGATTTAAAATAAAAAATTTTTTGCGTAGTTTATTTTAAACAGCCCATTCAATTAAAAGGTCACTCTCCATTTGCTCTTGCGGTGTATCACAACGCATCAGTGGTTGAAAAGCTTTGTCTACAATTTGAGAATGGAAAAATAACAGTACGCGGCCCCCCCATTTTTAAACTTTTTTCTATCTGAAGTATTGATATTGTAGTATCGATATGCATTGACGATATGATGAAATAAATAATTTATTCATAGTTTTATGACACCTCCGTATGAATGTATGGTTAAAATGATAG
>JAWWEQ010050970.1:0-10754 GCA_035583055.1 Torymus tubicola | reverse complement strand
GTGGGACTGCCCCATCCCCGTCTTCGTATTGCAGCGAGTGCGACGGAGAAGGCTGCGTCGAGCGATGGCTGGCCAGCTGCAAGCGTGAGTAGACTTAGCGCTAATATTGTTAGAGTTCGTGACGGGCATGTGGTTATTTCCCCCTCGAACTTCGAGAGAGAGAGTCGGTAAGGTACAAGGGAGTGAAAGGGGGTACCTAGGGCGCGCTGTCGCCGTAATGGTCGCGAGTGATTGCGCATGGAAAGCGCTTACTCACTCTAGTTCTGAATCTCACAGTGAATAGAGAGCATATAGAAAAAATTGTACACAAATATTGTAGTTGTAGTACTGGTCGTAATAATTTCGAAGTGATTTGATAATCTACAGAGAGTAACTGTGTCGAACAGCGTGCTCTTTGTAATATTGAATTTTTTGTAGATCGTAAGTGCGGTATAGTGCTACGGTGTGTGTGTTGACCTTCGGGGCATTCGTTATATTCGTGTTAGTGCTACAACTAGCAGCTGGCGCTCAACGTTATTTAATAAAGTATTTGAAGTGTAATTCTAAATTCAATACTTGTTTGAACATTATTTCACTCGCCCTTTTCCAAATCGTATCCCTTCCGAATTCTCCCTCTCCCCTCTCACCCAGTAACCATTAAAAAAATGTTACAAATGACGCAGCTAACGTGGGGCCACGGAAAGTGCGAGTAAATTGTGAGTTTTCGAAAAACGTGCGCGACGCACGACCAGGGCACCAGTGTAGTATATATTATAAGTAGGCAAAATTGAATAGGCGAAGCGAGCAGATAACAGCCATCTTGTTGCTCAGTATAGCTAAGTCGAAATTTTTCAAGGACAAGGGCTTTATTAATAAACATAGAAAAACATGGATTGTGAAAATAGTCTGGAAAGATGGTAGAGAATTTGAATTTTTTCGAATTGGATTGTTTTTGCAAAGTCAACCAAAAAAAAAAAATTTATTAATTTTGATGGATAATGATAGAGAAAATTCTTTTTCATGAAACTATAGAGTAACGATGTGGTAACATTTTGATTACTTATATTTTGCAAACACATATATTTTTTTTATTATTGTTATCCTCATATTTATTTTGCATGATATATTCAATATTTTTTTATCCCTTTGCTATGCATTGCTACCCTCTTGCATTTTCTCCGCCTACCGCTACACTGTCGCTTTAGTCCCCAATTGCGTTATAAATTTTTTTGTGTTTGAATATTATTTTTGCTTGGCTTATGTTTCGCTGAAATTTAGTCAGAGCTTGATTTTTTGCACTAGCTTACCGATTTATTTTCCCCAACAACAAACTGAATTGTTTTTATTTAAATGAAAAAGTTTTTTTGTTAATTAAAATTTTGTGATATATTAAAAATCTAGAAAAATTCAGAAATTTTCAGAAAATGACAATGACAATGACAAGACAAATGACAAGACAATAAATTAAATTCCACTAATACAGTACTGGCTAAATGTTATGGCTTACCAAAAATTCATAAATTAGGTGCACCTTTACGCCCTATAATCTCTTTAGTGAACAGTCCAACTCATTTGTTATAAAAAATTATTTACAATGAACTAAAAAATTCCATTAGACTTCCGCAGTTACACATCAACAATAGTTTTGAATTAAAAGAAAATCTTAAAAACATACGTCTAGAAGATGATCATGTGTTATTATCACTAGATGTCAAATCATTGTTTACTAACATACCTGCGGAACTGGTATGTAAAAGCATTGATAAAAGAGCTCAATCTATTTCTTCAAAATGTACCATACCATTAGATATAATCAAAAACATTATACGCTTCCTCTATGACAATACGTTCTTCTCATTCGACAATAAATATTATAAACAAACATTTGGTACTCCAATGGTTCACCAATTTCACCTTTTTTTGCTGATATTATGATTGATGATTTGGAAAAAGATTTTTTGGACACACTTAAAAATATCCATAATTGCACTCCTCTTTTTTACTACAGATATGTGGACGACACCATTATTTGTATAAAAATAGAACACATAAATTCAGTTATTAATACCTTCAATACTTATATACAATTTACTTACGAATTAGAAGTGAATAATGATATTAATTTCCTCGATATGACCATTATTAGAAATAATAACAGAATTATTACTAACTGGTATCAAAAACCTACGTCATCAAGTAGAGTTATCAATTTCTTGTCAAGTCATCTTGTACAGCAAAAGAAAAATATTGTATATAACTTAGTAGACCGTGCGTTATTACTGTCACATAAAAAATTCGGTAAGAAAAATCTTATGAAAGTCAAATCAATGTGGTTTACAAATTCACTTGCAATAACTGTCCGGCAACATACATTGTAGATACCAAAAGGTCGTTACGAACACGTATTAGAGAGCACAAAAATAACAAAAATCCAGACTCCGTATCTTTATGCACGCAGATAACTATAAACATAGTTTCAAGTGGGAAGGTACAACTTAGCGAAATGTTAAATATCAAATGCAATGGTAATAATATAAATAAGAAAGAAGATATATTTACTTCAAGTTGAACGTACTTTCCAGCGTTAAGGAAATTTAATCTCTTCATTTAATTCTCCACTCTTTGTTATTGTTTTGATTCGTTTTGTACATATAGCCGGACTATATAAACGTTTTACCTGCGAAAAAAATTGTCGTATCTCTGCACACGTTCTACGATGCACCTTGTACATCCCTCGTCTTGGACTCATTAACATTTGTTAATGTATTTGGATAAATTAATTGTTGTTTTCCTTATTGTTGTTATATATTGTAATTTTAATCTATGTTTTTTTTAATAAATAGCCTGAAGAGGTTAGCGCACTAGCCAACGAAACGTTGCCAAAAAGAAAAAGAATACAACAACTTGTTTTTATTTTTTATTTTATTTAAAATAAAAACACCATGACCCCCGCTGGATCGATAAACCATATGACTACCAATTCTCAGAAAAGTGTGCAAGATACTTACACATATTAGAGGAGCAAACAAGCGACGCTTTGTTAACATGGAAGGATTAGCTCGGCCAAGCTCGAGACCTTGCTAGTGTTTATGTTCGAAAATCGAGATACTTCGCATGTATATTCTAAAGTGCATATTTGATGAGAATGAAATTTTAAAACTTGTCAATTTTGAAATTTTGAAAGTTATAATTTACGCATTTAAATTATGGGATTATAGAATTTTATAACAAAAATTAGTTTTTTGTAATATATGTGCAATACGGATTTATTATTTTACTGAACAAAATTCTTCGTGTTTCATAAATAAATAAAATAAATATTATTAATAATAATTAATAATAAATAATTTTCTTTTGTGTTGGAAGTCGAATTTGAAATATGGGTATTTTCCAAATGTAAAAAAAAGATTTATATTTGAAATAAATATCAGATTCAATTTCAAAATTAGGATTGTATTTTAAAAAAAAACTTTCTAGTTATATAAATTGGTACTGTTATTTTGAACCTTTGAAATGTGATTGGTTTTGAAAAAGTATGGTATATCCTTGTTTTTGAGTTCTGTAATTAACCCTTCAACACTTGCGACAACCTATTTATTTAATTTTATAAAATTGGAATATTGATTGAGAAACCCGTTTCGATTCGGCCTTGTTTAGTACTCACTTTGCTCGCATTTAATTATTGGAGCTGAGTAGGTGAATTAGGAACATTAAATCCTAACCTAAGAAATTGTCGGTGTGCTTGGATTTTTTTTAATGCATCATTTTGCTTACTACTTACTTTATTACTTTTCTTGTGTGCTTTAGAATTTTTTTAGATAGACAACAGACGCTAGCAGCTATGGTCTCGGAGCCGTTCTTACTTAGAATTTCGCCGGAGAAGAACATCCTATAGCCTATGCAAGTCGAACTTTAACGAAAGCTGAATGAATTTTCCCTCGTGGTGACGTTAATCGACCACTCCCTGTTGCGACCGTTACGAGCGGTCACCTACAACTGACCCCACCATAGATATTCGCGGGTGCTCCGATTGGTCTGCTGGACATTTTCTCCCCAGATCCACTTTTTGAACCAGCAGCACCCATGGAAACGGACGAAGTTGTGTGTCCCCAACCCCTTTATGTGGAGCCTCCACTGATCCCATCCCTCATGGACGTCCGAACGAGGCCATCGTCGCCACCGCGTCCAACGTGCTTACCATCGAAGGAGGCCAAGGGGCTGCCTAATCTCATGGATTTGGTAGTTGAGAGGCTTCAGATGTCGCGTCCGCCGCTGTGATTGAGTGATAGTAGTGGCCACTCCCAGGCGACTTCTGCGAGTCACGCCTCTTCCTTGCAAGAGTAGAGTAGGCCTCGGCTTGAGAGCGGTCGAAAGAGTGAGGACCGGCAGCGAACGGGGAAGTCCAGTTCGCCTGTCTCGCGGAGGAGCGACAATCTATACCAGCTCCCAGAGGGAGTATGTTGGAAATGCAGTCGCGGTGGACATGGGTACCGGAGATGGAAAATGGATAGAAAAAAAGTAATAAATATGTATGTTCGAGATTGCCTCGCGATCTATAAACAAACGCTTCTTCTACATATACGTACTTATTCAAAACATTGTGCATGTCTCGCCTGCCCTCTTCAAATTTTGTTCCTTCCACAGTTAGTCGCTTAACAGCCACGAGTCACGCACACACTCACCCACACACACATACACACATATTGGTTTTCAAGGACTTTTGCTGATTATCTGAAATTGATCTTTATCTTAAGTTAGTGCCTTGCGCACATTTCTGTTTAATTAAAGTACCGTTTGCACATCATTGTGTTTACTCAATAAACATATAGCAGTGTTTATAGTTAAGTGTTGCTTACGTTAATTTTCTTTCCATGCCTAAGCTTCGCCGACGCTTTTCCGCACATTTTCTGGTTCTTCGAGCCGGATCTCCGGCTTACGGAAGTCTTCAACAGTGGCTGCAACGAGGTTTAGTGCATCATTTTCATCTCTGCAACTATTAGCAGCAACACTGCAAAAGGCATCTTTACAGCAACTCTGTAAGTTAAACGGCATTTCATTCATTCATGTTTAAGAATTGCATGTTCTTCGCAATTCTTTCTGCAATAATTTCAAACTTCATACGAGTGCCTGTGGCCTTAAAATATGTCGAGCATAAAATTCGACTATTCTGCTGACAATAAAAAATCTTCAACTCTGTGTGTGCTAGTCCGTGTGCATTTTTATCACGGCAAGTGGTTACATACGTGCTCGTTGAACCTCGCAACGTTTCATACCGCAACATCTTTTGGCTGGAATCTCGGATATTTTCGCCGTGCGTTGCCTCCTGACCGAGAGTTCAGTTTTGCTTGCGTTCGTCTGCTTCTCACATAGACTCATCAGAGCCTTGTTTGTGTTTGGCTACTCAATGAAAGACTTCTTGCTTGCCTTTCGGCGATTCGTTGCACTCCGAGGGCGATGTTTCCTACTAATTAGCGAAAGCGGAACCAACTTCGTCGGCGCGGACAGTGAACTTTGTACGCTGTTAAACCTGACACTAAGTCAACGTCCAGGGATAGCATTCTACCTTGCAGAGGATGGCACATAGTGGCGTTTCAAGCCACCTTCAGCACTTCGTTTCAGGGGCATTTGGGAGGCAGCTGTGAAGACTGTCAAACTTCACTTCAGGAGAGTTATCAGTAACACTACTCTCACTTTCGAAGAAATGAGCACACTGCTTGCTCAAATTGAAGCGTGCCTCAACTTAGGCCCATTGATGCCACTGACAGATGACCCTTCAGACCTATCTACCTAGACCGTAGGTCATTTTCTGATCGGCATGTCGCCTATCGCCGTGCCTACTTCATCGCTTCAAGACGTTCAGTTGACACAACTAAGTCGCTGGCAACTTCTTCAGTGCATGTACCGCTGGTCCTAGGAATATCTACATAGCCTGCAGGAACGGCCTAAATGGAAAACAGAGCAGTCTCCAATCAGCATAGGTGACCTATGCATCCTGTGTTCGGACAACCTGCCTCCATGAAAGTGGTCTCTTGAAATTTTGTTCTTCCCGTAGTTAGTAGCTTAACAGCATTTCGTGAGCGTAGACCGAAGGTGCAAACGAGTCACTTTTATATTAGTCAAACTAAATAACTCCTTGTGATGAAAAAATAATTGTAAATAATAGTAGAAAAACAGCTACATATAAAAAATTAAAAATAGATCGTAAATAGGCAATTTTTTACGATTTTTATATGCCTTCAAATCGATGTATCTAATTATCTAATAGGTTACTCAATTTTATTAGCTCTTCAGTGTAATAGAGCCTTTGTAGATCAATGCACAATGACAATCACTTAGAATATAAAATTTTTCATTTTGTAAATTTTTAAAGGAATCTTAACTGTAACTTACTCTCGCTCAAGAGCAAGACTAACAAACATTCGAGAATTCTTTTGATGCTTGTACGCTAGCCGAGAGCTTGTTATCCGTTACAAATTGGCGGCCCCCGAAAAATCCACAGTTTTTTAAAACGTGGGTGAGTAGATTGCGTGCCTCTGGAATGCGAAAGGATTGCAGCATACATCGACATTAGTTCGCGCAGCGCATCAGTGAAAAAAAATTGTACCCTTTATTAAACTATTTACATTTTTAGATTTACATACACATTTATACAACAAGGATAGATTATGTCTGTACGGCAGGTAGCACCGTAATAGGGTAAGAAAGTCTTGTCTGCAATAAACATCGGATGGGCACTTGCGGAAGGTAGATTCTCCCTAGCCACTACAATGCTGTCAACGTAGATAAACACACTGACTACTTCGACAACAATGCTGTGCACCACAACGCAGTCGGTCTTTTCGACGCGAGCAACGACATCGCCCGATGGTTTGGTATGCACGCTCACTGATGGCAAAGCATACACAATGGCAAGAGCAGTGGTGTGCAAGGTGACAAAAGTGCAATCGATTGCAAGAGAGTACGATTGAGAAATGCGTAGCCTACGAGGCCAGATGGTCGTATTAATGGCGATACACGCACACATGCGATGCGCGATAATACACGCACTGAAGCGAGCCCGCCAAGATAGAAAAACAGATATTTCCAAGACACATATCGCCTGGAGTACATCGATGAAGCCGATTCGGAAAGCGATTTATGTAACACAGTAACACGCACTCAGGTGTAATAAGCACCGGCATTAAACGCAAGGGCGTCTAGTTTTATACCAAATCGGGATTATCCGTCTTAGTGTGGTTCCCAGGGGATACATCAGACTCACGCAGGCGATCAGCATGAGTCTTGGGGGGGGGGGGGGGGAGCCTCCCGAGTATCTCGCGAAGTAGATACTCTGGCGAAGGAACCACGCTTCAACAGGCAATAAACTTGGACGTCAGTAGAACTGTGCGCCAATGGAAACTACAGTTCAACAGCGAGAAAGAAAACAATATTGAGGAATTTATCGAGCGAGTTAACGAGTGTCGCTTATTTGCGCGTATTGCAGACGAAGATCTGCTAAACGCCATGTCCGAACTTACATCCGGTGTGGCGCAGTATTGGTGCCGCAAAATTTGGCGGACTTTCAAAGACTTTTGCGTCGCGGCACGTCCTTGTTACGGAGTCGACAGGCGATTCCAGCAATGACTCGTTAGCGAAGCGCAAATGCGCCTACAGGGTAAGGAGAAACTGGTGCGAGATTATATAATCTACATCCTGAACCAGCCTGCTACATGACGTAACCTACGAAGGTCCAAAATCTGCGAAATCGCTACTGCAGCGATTAAGAGCAGTAGCCGATGGCGGGATTCGCATCTTGACAAGCGAAGAACGCAAAATTCGAGGCAAACGTTGACAAGATAAGCTTGGCAGCGCTAGCAGAAAAGCCTCCGCAGGCCCTAAAGTCACTGATTAGTCGACTACTTGATGAAAAGCTCGTAAAATTCGCGTCGAGCCGCGTTAGACCATTCAGTTCTCCACCGCATAATGCAGGACTTATACGCCGCCAACTTCAGACAGCGACAAAAGTCGCAGTAAGCCACCTGGGCCGAAAGAGCATGTGTGGAGCTGGGGTTGTAACTGAGCTGGATATATTAAGCCAACCTGTCCAGAGTGTTCGGAAAATGGGCGAGTAGGCCAGGTCACCACCGCTTCTCCTAAAGATGAGAAGGCCTCCATTTACTTAGCACCAGGGGTACCGCCTGCACTCATCGCTATAACTTCAGCGGACTAAGAAGAAAAATTGAGTAATCTGGGTGTGTGGGAGCACTCACAAAAATCCCTGAAGAATAGAATAATTGCATTGTCAGCTTCAGCCAATGAAAATAGTTCATATCTTGGAAATACGGAATACATATTACTTAAAACTACAATTGAATCTGAAAGAATATCAATAGGTTGTCTATGTAAGACTCAAAAATCAGGATACATTAGTACACTTGAGGCAGTTATTTTGTCCGAGTCCATGAGATACTCTAATCTTGCCATTGTGGGTGATTTCAACATAGATCCAAGAGATTATCAGTTTAGTAAAAATCTTAATGGATTCATTGACTCATCTAATTTCATTCTAATTCCGCCTCAACCAACCTATCACCTTGAGAACTTCGAGTCATGAATTGATCTTGCAATTGTCGATAACTCTATGAATTATACCAACTGTATACAGACTGAGGTTTCATTTCTATCTGCTCATGATCTCATCGCATTTGAATTTAAAATTTCCAAAAAAATCAAGAAACTTAATGAAATTCAGACTTATAACGATTATTCACATTTTTCAGAGAACGACTTTGTTTGTGAGCTCAAATTACATAATTGGGATGAAATAATTTACTCCGTAGACACCAATAAAAAAGTTGAAGTATTTGAGACAAATTTCATCAACGCTCTTAATTTCCATGCTCCCATGAAACAAATTTGTGTCAAAACATCTCGAGCAACGCCTTGAGTTAATTATTACATAAAGAACATAATGAAAGCTAGGGATAAAGCTGGTAGGATATGGATAAGAAGGAAAACTTCTCAGACCTTTAGACAATCTAAATTTTCAAAAAATATTGTTAATACATCTTTCTAACAAGCGGAAATATCTTACTATCAAACAATAAAACCGGGACTCTTCAAGAAAATAGGCATTATTGGTAACTCTGTTACGTCCAATTTTGCACTTTTTGTTGAACTATTCCCACGCTGAGGAAATAGTTCTGGTTGCTCGTTTTGAGCCTAACTAACGAATGCTCATAGCTCAGAAAGAGCTCCTAAATACGATAGGGGAAAAAACAGAAAAGGATTAAAAAGGCGCTGTGATTTTAAATAAAGGATTTCAAGACGAAAATAAATTGTGCAAAATCGGAATAACTCTATTGGAACGGGCGTCGCTTTCACTGACCCTGATCTTCATAGTGTTAGACGGATTGGTTTCTTTACGCGAAATTAAAGGATATATTTTTATACTAAGTTTTGTTTACCGGAAAGGGTTTCTCATTCACTGACCCTGACCTTGATTAACAGAATTATTTAGTATTTTAACGTTGAGCAACAAATTATTCGAATAAATAATAAAATAAAATCACTCCGCGGCGTAGGTTTTAAATAAAAAAAGGGTGGTCGCGAAACTATCTTCTTTTATTTAATAAAACTTATTTTACTTACTTTTTTTGTTAGCCTTGATCTCCTCTATTCGATGATCGGGTTTGTTTACACAAATAAAACTCGCGAACACAAAAGAATATATTTTTTTCTATTATTATTATTGAAAATCAAATAAACAAATTCTTTTTACATTCTTAGTCGTTTGGTTCGTAAAGTGATTGAAATTCGAAAAATTGAGTGTGTCTGATTGAGAATAAAAAATTGAGATTGAATAATTTTGAGTGAAATTTTTAGAAAAATGATTGCACTTTGAAAATAATTTAGAATGTGTGAAAATTTGAAGAAGTGAACTGAAAATGTAAAGAATGAAAATTTTGGAAAAAATGCTCGGTTGTCAAATTTTTAGAAATGTGTAAATTTGAAGAAATGATTGAAAAATTCAGAGATTGAAAATTTTCGAAAAAATGACTACTTGAAAAATTTGAAATGTTACTGAAAATTTCAGAAACGATTGCAGTTGAAAAATTGAGAAATGAGAGTGTATTGAAAATTTTAAAGTATGACTAAAAAATTTGGAAAAATGACAGCTCTGGTCCGCTGAGCTAAGACTATTTAAGAGGTATCGCTCCTCCCTAATTTTCAGCGGTGTCGAATAAGGATACTTGAGCTGAAGGACAGTTTGAAAATCCGCTGATTTTGTCTAAAACAAGTAATTTTAACTCTTAGTTCTTATCTTGGGGAACCAATGGTGTGAAAGTGGTGTCCATTCCTAAACGTTTAAATTAGCTGGACAGAGAAGGTCCCTATCCTTATACATGTAGAGCAAGCGCTCATCCCTTCTCGAGAGTGAATTTCAGGGGCTCGTCTTCCTCTTCAAGTGCGAGAGAGAAAGAGAAAGAGAAAGAGAAAAAGAAAGAGAAAAAAAAAGATATTTGCATCTCCTTTACTTTATGACCTCATGTTAGCATATGTATATATATATATGGGCAGTTCTCAGGTGAATCGAGGGTCAAAATTTTTTTTCTTTTAAAATCACCTAAATCGCTCCGTAACCACCCCATATGTTACCCTGAATTTTTTCAGACTTTTTTCACTTCTAGTTTTTTGTTGGTAGAGGGTCAAAGTTGATGATTTTAGCATTTTCTGCATTTTTGACCGATTTTGATTAATTTATAACTCCTCGGGGAAGCATTTTTCACGATAAA
>JAWWEQ010050969.1:0-10756 GCA_035583055.1 Torymus tubicola | reverse complement strand
ACTGTGATATTACATTTCAGTATTAAATGAACTAGTATTTAAAAGATGAAAACTGGTGTTTGCTTGTGACATTGTACGTTTTAGGAATAGAAAATTATTCATGTATATAAAATTATTTCAATATGTTCTCTAATACGAATTTATGTCTTATAACGTTTGTAAATCTATATTTTTACAATAAATTACTATTACTATTTTCAAATATAAAAATGTCTGATTCGTAAATAATCTAAACATTTTATATTTAAAATTCCTAAAATAATAATTTATTGGGAAAAATAATTCATATAACAACTTATTAGAAATATTGAAATTTTACTTACGTAGTATGTGGGCATTTTTTCGTAAAATTAATAAATTATAATACATAATGATAATATTGTTTTTTCAGATATGTTACAAATGAACTCAAGAATGAGTTATAATGATAAGAACAAAGAAATTGATTATAGAACATAATGTTCGAGAATAAAATAAAATTCAACTTTATATTATTAGAATTATAAGAACTATATGAATTATAAGAATTATAATGACTATATAATAACTATAAAAATTATACGTAAATGTAATAAAATTAATACATTACTGTAATAAAGCAAATAAATATATAGTTAGAATTGTTGCATTATTATTTACAGATATTGAATGATCCATAATTTCATGATAAGTAAAATATATAAAATATAATTAGGAATATTCTTTTCAATTGTTAAAAATTAACATATTTTCTATTTTGTTGAAACTTTACTGATATTATTAATATCTATTCATTGTGTTATTGATATTATTTATAATTTATTTTTGACCATGATCAGACCAACAATCAAACGAACACTGGAAAAGGAAACGGTTGATCGAGAAAGGCAACGAATGCTAAGCACTAAACGTAGTAGACTTTACAGAGAACGAAAGCGCCCTAATGCAAATATAAATGTAAATTTGGATCAATCAAATATATCAAATCGTGTTAGATCGAGACATAGACGAACATCCGAAAATGAATCAATTGTTCAGGAAAGTCAACGAACTCCACCAGCTGAAATTAGAAATTGATCTGTTGTTAATATTGATATAAATTTAGAACAATTAGATTGTGTGATAGAGAGAACGATGATGAGGATGATGAATTTGAAATTTGGCGTTGTCACATAAATTCAGAAAATCGTGCATTGCGAAGTCATACCATAAATAATTTTCAGGATAATAACATTAAGGACATTATTTCGGAGAAATGAACGTTCTCTGTACGCATTGAAATGCAAATCATTTTCAATCTGAGAAGGTAAATAGAAGAGATTCGTTTAATGATTAGTACGATCATAGATCAGTTGAATTACCAAATATTCTGGATTTTCCAGATGCTTTACCTTTTTTCAGCGTATTCGAAATTATAGCAGTTTATTTTCATTCGCATCATTCCATGCTAATTTAGTTAATATGGCATATGGCGGAAGGTCATATGTATTGTTTCAAAATACAAGGAAAAATATATTATCAGATTAATGCGGCACTATATCCACCGGATAATGAGAATCCTCAATATGGCCAACTTTTTATAATAAACCCTCAAGAAGCTGTTGGCTATAGAGTAGCAGCAAAATCAGGTACTGATAGGAAAATTATGAATAATTTAGAGCATATCATAAAAAATCACAATATATTTGCTAGGTAGTACGTAATGATGAAAGAAGAAATTGATCGTCAATGTAGACTATTAGGTTCCAATAGTGATCCAGAATTGCAATTATTATTTAGTTTAGAACCTGGATACGATCGAAATAGATATAATATTGAAAGAAGTAACGAAGTGGCTGTTGTTTTTCTTACGACAGCTGATGGTGTTATTCCTGATTTCTATGTAACCATTTAAAATACGGATACACGAGTATTGCAGTTAATAAATTCGATGAATCCGAACTTTGAGCCTGTAGTTTATCCTCTCGTCTTTCCTTACGGATCTCTAGGTTGGTATAAGAATATTTAAAAAAAATAACAGACAATAGTAACAGAAATGTTGTGATAATTCATGATAATGATGATCAATATGAACAACAAGGTCGTCGGAGTAACGAGATGTGCTTAAATTAAATACAAAATAAGTATTATTTTATTGGGCCGTAGATTATTTCAACAATGGATCGAAAATAGTTACGTTAAAGTAGAAAGAGATCGAATTGAATATATTCGGAATAATCAAAAACAGTTACGCGTTTAATCATATTAAGGTTTAGTTGATCATTTAAATCATGCTGCCAATAATGAGAATTGTCAAGTAAGTAAAAGAGACATAAATTCTAAGAAGGATGTAATGGAGACAATGGCGGATTTTATTTCCAGAGTTATATCGATAGCACAGCGATTGAAGGACATGGACATGGAACAAAAGGAGCCAATGATTATTGCTAAAATCATGTCGAGTCTGTCTAAAAGATTTGAGAATGTACGTACTGCATGGTACGCAGTTCCTCAAAACGAACAAAAACTAGAAAAATTGATCGACCATCTTAAAAATGAAGAGGCTCTCTTGAAAATTCGCAGTGACAGCATGGAACAAAAAGGTAACAAAGAAGCCTATTTGTAAATATAAAGCGAGGTAGATGTCATTTCTGCCATCAACAAGGTCATTTCGGGCGCGAATGTCCGGAAAAAAAAAACATTTACAGAATAAAAATAAAAGTCACTCTTTGCTCATAGAGAACGTCGTGAATGATGATGATAAAGATGGACAGTTATTTAATGTTGAAAACTTGAACAATCTTGATGAAAAAGATATGTGGTATGCTGATTCGGGAGCATCTGAGCATATATATCCAAATCGTAAATTATTTCGAGATTGCCGTGAATTCAAAAACGAAAGCCATAAGATTAGAGTCGGCGATGGTAGTTAACGTTCAGTTCTCGGTACTGATAACATTCACATAAAGACTAGAAACTTCGATGGCTCGTGTAGTAAACAGACGATTTCTAACGTTTGGTATGTACCGGAAATTAAGAAACATATTTTGTCGATGTGTCGCGCATCCGAAAAGGAAATAAAAGTAATTTTTGAAACTGATGGTAAAAGAGTATTATTCTGTAAAAATTATGAAGTACTCGTTGATGGCTTTCGCGAAGATGAAAAGTTGTATAATTTGAATTTTTGCCTGTAAGTGAAGTTATTGATGCGTGTGTGGTTACTAGCACGTTGATGGAATGGCACGAAAAATTAGGCTATGTTAATTTTCAAACTTTGCGGCAGATGATATCAAAATAAAGTGTGAATAATTTGAATGCTTCTAATTTAAATAATGTAAATCCATTCTGTAAAGGGTGCATCGCGGGAAAGCAGCATAAAAATAGTTTTCCAAAAGATGGCGCGTCTAGAGCTAAGCAACCGGGAGAATTATTTCACGTAGACTTATGTGGCAAGATGAGCCAAAGTTCGCTTGGGGGAGCGAATTATTTTCTTTTGTTTAGAGATGATTTTTCGGATTATGGTTTAGTATATTTTCTGAAAGAAAAGTCTAATGTTTTTAAATTTTTACATATTTTTATGCTGAAGTTTAACTTGAAAGTAAAGGATTGAGAACGGATCGTGGAAAAAAATTCTGTAATGATGAAGTTGAAAATTAGCAAAAGAATTAAACATGAATCTTCGACTCCCTAAGCATCTGAACAGAATGGGTATATCGAAAGAATGAACAGAACTGTAGTTGAAAGTACGAAGTGTATGTTACATGTAAGAGAGCTCCCTTTGTATTTGTGGGCTGAAGCGACTGCCACAGCAGTACATGTGAAAAATAGAACTACGACAAATACTTTGAATGGTAGGACACCGTATGAGTTGTGATTTGGTAAGAAACCGTCCGTTGCGCATTTGAAAATTTTCGGTAGTAGCTGTTATATACATGTTCCCAAGGATCAAAGTTAATTCTACTATCCCCAATGATTCCGGTACTGATCGGCAATATATTTTCAGTGATAGGAAAAGGATTATGGTATTTGAAAAATTCCCTAATCTTTTTCATATCCTGAAAATCTCTTATCACTCGTGAGTGGCTTGCACCGATATGCTGATCAGACGTATTGTAAGTAATGTTACAGAATTAAAAGTAATAAATAATACTTTTCCTGTACAACTTTTTTCTGTAAAATCAATACTTTTCCTTCTACAGTCAATAAACTGATTTTTTGCGCATTAATTTGTTATTTAAACAATGACGCGGCGCTCAGAGCCGAAGATATTGTATTTATTAATGGTATTACATTGTATTCAGTTAATTAATCAATATCCCTTTACTTTTAAAAGAAGACAGTTTCCTGTTTGACATGCTTTCGCTACGACTATTAACAAAGCCCAATGTGAAATTTTCTCCAATTTACATATTGATTTGCGGAAAAATTTTATTCATGGGCAATTATAGGTAGCTATAATTAGGACTTAAAATATTAATAGGATCGGATCAAATCAAAATTCGATTTCGTTTAAAGTTTTTGTAAAAACCACTTGGTATTCCAACTTCAAACTTCTACTGAGTGATAGTAAGTTCAAAACCCCAGGAGGGTGTTCTCTTGATTTTTCTTGATTCTACATATTTTGTTTTTAATAAGCTTGGAAATGTGTGAATTGCTCAGTCGGTAATGATACGGCAATGACACACCCTTAAATTACCAAAAAATATTATTAGTTTTAGTTTTATTTTATATGAAAATTGTAGTACATTAATATTATACTTTTAGTAACTAAAAATGTAAAAATAAAAATGAATATTATACCTTTTATAAATTTTTATTAGTGTTTGACTATTTTAATTAATTTACTCAACTTGTTCCTTTTATTCTTTCTTTATATTATGTGTATTTGTTGAAAAACTTTTTTAACACAGCGTACAGTGGTCCAGCTCGCAAAAAAACGGTCAATATTCTTGCTTGCCTTGAAATTTGAGTAAAAAGATAAGTTTGAAGGACAAAAAGGTTACTTACACACCCTATATTATTTCGGCATTTCCCTCAGTATGATCCGAATTGATATATCTTTGTATAGCGATGAATATATATACGGCAATTATATAGATTACGTCACAAATTAGAAAGTGAATAATGGAAGTGAAGATCCATGAATTCTTCAAAAGGAAATTATCAAAAATTCTCTCAGCAAATATTCAATAACATAAAATAAGACATAAGAGGAACTTCTTTAAACTTATAGTTTCATTTAACTAGGAGAGTGCATACACTTCGGGAAACGGATTTTGTCGGGGCTTTGGTTCATTTTCTGACACCTAAGAATGAAGCAAGGATTCAATAGTTAAATAGACCCTTCTTTTTGAGGTATCAGCTATACAATTTTAAATATGCATTATTTACTTAAAAAATGATGTCTCTTCTATTGTATGTACCTCGGTAAGTATTCCAGTTACAGAAATGAGAAAAAGATATTATAAAAGTAGGCAGAAACAGCTTTATTTTGAGCGCTGATTTCCCCACTAATATCGATTTTTTTACAAAGTTTTAAGAAACCAAAGATAGCGTAAGAAAATGTTAAAATACTTACCTGGGTGCTATTTTTAACCATTTTCTTACACTATGTTTAATTTCTCATAACTTTGTGAGAAATCGATATTTTTGGACAAAACTGTGCTCAAATTAATGTTCGTTTTATCTACTTTAAAATTTCTTTTGCTCATATCCGTAACTGCAATACTTGCAGAGCGACATACAATAGAAAGAACATACATATTTAAAATTTTATAGCTGATATCTCAATTGGAAGGGCCCTTTTGAAGAAACTATATGTACCTCGCTTTATTGTAATGTCAAAGCCCTGTCAAAATCCGTTTCCCGGAGGGTATGTACTCTCCCTGTAAGTAACCCATTATTTCAAATTTGAACGCGACTTTATTGACAAGAAAAGAAATTTTATTCCATACTGCACCGATATGGCCACTATTTGGCCCTGAAAATTGGGACAAAAGTAGTATATATTTCCCGTAAATATCAATTTTTGACAAATTTTACTTTCGTTTCGTAGATGCGGGATTTAAGTGAATTTAATATTTTTTTTGTGTTTTATAATATTATACTCGCTTCGCTCGTGCACTAAACGCGCTCTTGGAAAAGATCTTCTTGCTCAGTAGATAAAAAGTAGATAAAATCATATTTGGAAAAGTTTATTATGTTTTTATTAGAAAGTTGCTTGGACGTATATAATTTTTTTATCTGAAAAAATAGTGTTTATTCAAACTATTAAGTTTAATTTATGCAATATTTTATTTTTCATTATAACACATACTTTCTTAATTACTATTAACCAGGTTCCAAAAGAAAAAGAAGCTAGAATAAATCTTATTAAGAAGCGTATCCAAGAGAAGCTCCATGAAGAAATTGGTATATTGGTGAATGCACCAACACTGAGGTCTGGAAACACAAACAATGGAAATACAGCTCGGATATTTTTTGAAAATCTGAATATTGTTTCCAGAGTGACAGGTAACTTTTGAATATAATATTTTCCCCTTCAATTCAAAGATTAGAAGTTCAAATATGTACCACGCTCACAAGAAGGAAATTAATGTCGGTGTAGCTTTGGGGGTGATTTTTATGTTATTATTTTCTGAGCTACGGGCATTTCAACAGTCAAATTTGACCAAAGAAAACGCGGAACATTGAGCGATCATAACTTTGCAATAAATCATAAATTTTATGATTGCCTGTTCAAGGCGGCCTCCTGCGCGACTTTAACCGGTGAGAGCGAGCTCCTTCTTCCCGCGCGGAGAAGGAGCCATCTTGATTTCCGTCTCTGCACAGTGTGCACGCGCATAAGACCACTCCGCGAATCTTTTTACGACTACGGACGAGTGATCGACCGAGTAGCGCCTCCACCCGAACCACGCAACGATCGAGATCGTAGCTGTATCAGCGGAGTGAGAGTGTGGCAGCAACGGACAGTTCGAGCGACTATTTAAAAGCTAGGAGAGGACGCCGTATCCAACCCTCTTTCTGTGTGCGTTAGCGTATGGCTGGCCAGCCTACAAAGTAAGTTCGTTGCTTACAGTTGATTTTATTGTACTCGCGTGCGCACGGAGTTCACTCGCCATTCGAGTGAATTCCTGACGGCTTCATCGTCGCCGCCGTCTTACGTGTCGGAGCAGCGCATTTTTCGATAAAGCGTGCGTGGGAATAGTAGCCAGCCAGCGGCGCGCTGCTGGCTACGCTTTGTTCTCGCATTTAAGCCTCGACCTGCGCGTTCTAGTTACTTTATCATACCTATAAATTTTGAACAAAACCCCCGATGAATTTTAATTGCTTGTTCGCTTGCTAGTCATTTCGTGACCTATTTCTTTTCCTAATTCTTCCCCGAATACCGCCCTCTACCCTATGCGTGGCTGTAGCTAGCTGGCATTTATTTCGAGAGCTGACGGGAGGAAACAAGTCGCCCAGGTAAGTGTCTCTGATCGGCGTTGTGTAAGAGTTCGCGCGTAGCGAACATCATCATCTAGACCGGTAAGTCGAACGCGCGACGCCAAGCCTGCGGCGCGCTACCTGTTGCGGAGCCCGACAGAGAAGAGAGAGAGTCTCGCACCAGTCAGCGCGCGCGGTCTAAGTCCGTTCTGCATTGCAGCGCAGTTCGGGCCTCTCTATAGTTGCGCCCGGAAGGACTGTACTCTCCCGATCAACTTACGTGTGCCACCGACTATGACGTGTGCCTTAACCGCGCAACTAACTAGTCTGCTAGTGCAACCGTGTCTCCAGTCCCCTTAGGTTGACCCTGTTACAATATATAATCATACATATATATCGAATTCGACTCTATGCGTATGTGCGTGTGTACACACACACACACAATCATGCACTATACTTATTTAAGATCCAATTCGATATAGAATACTATTACGTCATGTATATTACCGTATTATATAACCATATATAATTACGTATAACTTATATATGGATAACTTCACATCAACTGCTGTAGGTCAAAATTTAAAAATTCTGTAAAATGGGTTTTTCTTGTTAATAACTAGCCCCAAAATACAACCCTAGAGTTTTAGACCAAAACACAACAATTTTCATGATTTTTTAACTCAAAAAGGTTAAACTTGTTGTATTACACATTAAATGGGAAAAAGTTTTCAATTTGTGAGTAGAATTAAGTAGAATTTTTATAAATTGATTAAACAAATTTTTGCTTTTGATAGTTCAAAACCAATCCTTCACTTTATGTGAATGGCGTATTCGACAAATTTATTTTCTGCAAAATAGTCCCAAAAGTTTAATTTATTACCTTTAAGACAAAATTTAGTTTATGTTGGTTGAAGGTCTCAAAAAAAAATCTGTGGGCCTTTTAAAGTGTTAAAAAAGGTAAAATAACACATTTTTGGTGATTTTTCCACACATGTTATATAAGTATAGTCATATATCACAGCTAATGTTTTTTAAATATGTTATAGGTTTGTTTGTGGCTTTTTTTTAACACAATATTCACTATTAAATAGAAACCTATCCCAAAAATATTGAATGCGTAAACTATTATGCATGTCAAATACTTACATGATAGATTATAATATTTTAATAATCAAGAGCGGATTCTTTCTATTTCAGTAGTTTTTCTCATTTTCTATACATGACATGACATACATAATCTAGAATTTTAAAAATATTTCTTACTTTTGTAAGAAAAGCTAATTTTTATTAAATACATAGCATAACATTTTTTAGTAGTTAGATTTATACGATTAATAATTATGCAGTATGTATTAGAAGTATTTTTATAGCAAGAACAACTAATTATGAGACGCTTGAAAGCATTGTGTGTAGCAACGCAAGTAATAAGCTATTAATAATTAAATATGTTATATTTAGTTTGTTAAAGCTTTTTCTTAGAATAAAAATATATAATTATATAAGTATAAATTTGTAATTATAAAATGTAAATAATGTTGAATGAGTGATGATATGAATGGGTATATAAGTAGCATGTAAGAATTTGACATGCATAATAGTTTACGCATTCAATATTTTTGGGATAGGATTCTATTTAATAGTGAATATTGTGTTAAAAAAAGCAACAGACTAACCTATAACATATTCAAAAGACATTAGCTGCGATATATGACTATACTCGTATAACATGTGTCGAAAAATCACCAAAAATGTGTTTTTTTACTTTTTTTTCACATTTTAAAAGGCCCACAGCTTTTTTTTAGACCTTCAATTTGAAAAAAATTCAAATTTTCAGATTTTTCATTGGTTGTAACTTTTAAACAACTGCATGTTTTGGTGTAAAACTCTAGGGTTGTATTTTGGGGCTAGTTATCAACAAGAAAAACCCATGTAAAGAATTTTTAAATTTTGACCTACAATAGTTGACGTGAAGTTACCCATATAATCATATATAACTTTTTCAGACCAGAGTTAAATAGTAATATAATAAATATGGGTACATAAAATAAATTTTTTCTGTACCGTATTCATCGAAAAATAAAATGATTTTGCCCGAAAATCTGATTTCTATATAATTGACGAATATATATTCATCGCTATACAAAGATATATCAATAAGTAACCTTTTTGCCCTTCAAACTTTTTACTCAAATTTCGAGGCAAGCAAGAATATTGACCATTTTTTTACGCGATGGACAAAGCGGCGTGCGCAAAGCATTGCTTCACGGACTTGTTTTTGGTGCGCAAAGCAATAGGTTTATATATACTCAGATCGGAACGTGCGCAAAGCAGTTGCTGAGTAAATATAAACCTATTGCCTTGCGCACTGAAAGCAAGCGCGAAAGGCGGTGTTTTGCGCACGCTGTGTCAAAAAATAGTATACGCAATACGTGTGCAAGCTGATCCACGCACTAGTTGCGTAATAGACTATTGATTAACAGCATGAGCATTCAAATTATGAAGTACACTTCTGTGGCTCCGAGGCATAATGACATAAGTCAATTTTTTTGAAAATCGGGAAAACCTTAGATTTTGTATCTTTAAATGGGTCTTTTTCATTTAAAACTTTCAATAGTAGTTAAAATATTGCCCTAATGCTGCGATACACGGAAAACGTAACAACATAAGTCCATTTTTCAAATTTAGTGCACGGCATACAACATAAGTCCAGCACTGATTTATTTTATCCAACCAAATTGAATATAAAAATTATTTTATATTATTTTTTATACAATAACGAGATAAAATTTATAATTTTACAAACGTTAAGTGCACAAACGTGAGAATTTTGAAAGTTAGTTCATAATACCTGTTCTATAACGAAATAAAAAAAATGCTTTTTAATTTATCGCGAATTCAAGTTGTATTCACGTTGTATTCAAGTTGTATTCAAGTTGTATTATTTTTAACATAATTATTCGTTGATTAATTGTTAATTTTCATCCAAATTCATAATTCAGTTAACGAAAATGATCGAAAAATAAATGAGAACAGGACTATTAGATAAGTCCAAGTTCCCGGCACAACGACATAACTTCATACTTTTTCCGAGTTTTCACGAAGGAGAGAAAACCTGGTCATACCACCGTGTACCACTTTATGTTGTTATGCCTCGAAGCCACAGACTTATATTCAATCAAAACTATACAGTTACATGATATTAATTCACATCGCAACGGTGCTAGGGTCCACTTCACTATCAAACCATTTAACTTTTGGCCGAATCCATCTCAAATCAGGTGGTCCGCGTATGTCTATCTCACCGATCATTTTGGGATAAAAGTATTCATGTTCTTCTCCAAAAATTATTTGACACGTATTTTTTTATTTT